>KK116743.1:152732-250352 GCA_000611955.2 Stegodyphus mimosarum | reverse complement strand
CCCCTTAACCCCCTTAACATAAAAAAAAGGATGAATATATATTATATTAATCTGCATATAAAATTCCTGCCTTGATGCTTGTAAGAAAGATACACGAACTTAAGTTTTATGAAGGAACGTTTTAAAATTGATAAATTTACGCTAACAAATATATAACATGATGTCTTTAATTCATTACTTTTCACAAAAGTTTCTATTTATATTGTGAATTAATAACTGAACTTTTATATCCATTTTGAAATGTATCAAAATGTGTTGAAGATGTGTGATAATTTTTAATTATAGTCTTTTTTATCTTGATTACTGTTATCATCTTTAATATATCATTTGTTTTACAGACTTTTGAAAACAATGAGGACTGTACCACCTGAAATTCTAGCTAAACTTCAAAAGAATCCAAAGAATATCAGACATATTTGTATTTTAGCTCATGTTGATCATGGTAAGTAATACTTTGTAAATTTATCATTTTCCTATATACTTGTACAATAAAAGTGTGACAAATTAGGTTTGCATCTGAGGTAAAAGTTATTATATTATCCATAATTTAATTAACATTGAATTTTTTTCAGTTCTCAAGAATTTAAAAGGCAAATATAAGAGAAGGAATTAAATTGAGCAGAATAGTTATTTTAGATGCCATTTCTTTTAATCAAGGGGAAAATCATCATAATTATTTTGTATCATTCAATATAAATTCGTATTCAGTGAAATTATGAATTTACGTTCTGTGTTAGAGAAAATTGTAAGAAATATTCTGTTTAACTTAGAAAGTAAGCTGTCTGATAACTGTATATAGGAGGTTTCTTCCCATCTGGTAATGAAAAACATTAAAAAAAATTATCTTATCAGTATCAGTAATGTTTTTCAAAAAAGTGCTTTAGTTTTTATCCCATATGCTCAAACTTAGAAGGTAAACTGTCTGATAACTATAGATGGCCAGTTTCTACCCATCTGATATTGAAAACATTTAAAAAATTGTCTTGTCAATATAAGTAATGTTCTTCAAAAACAATCAAAAGTGCTTTAGTTATTATGCTCAATTTTTTTAAATCATTAAACTGCCTATAAGATCAAATTGCACTTTTTTCCCTTTTATTTCTATTAATAAAATTTATGGTTCAGCCTTTAGAAAATCTTCAAAGGATTTTTATTTTTGGTGAACTACTGTATATCAGTGAGAGCTACTTAAAGGCGATAAGCGCTGTCGCAGATTTAGCATAACCAAAGATGCACCACTTGGAGGCCTACTATGTTACATCTGGAGTGCTTTTTTATGCTTTTATCATTTTATTGGGCTACTCATCAACTAATGACAGAAATGTCGAAGATGGGCGTAGGGTTAAAAAAAAAATTGGTGAACAGTATATCATTTGTTATCGGAGTGTGATTAAACCTATTTAATCAAGCCAAGAAAACAAGAAATTTATCTTAAATAACATGAATTATACTTTTAGAGAAAAGAATTGAACAGCTTTTGTAATCATTGTTTCTCAACCATTCATTTAATTTTCTTTCCCTGAGTTTATCCAAAGAATATCATTTGGTGAATACAGTTTTTTGAAGCCTTCTACTATTATCAGAATCAGTCAGTTTGAATAATTTTAATTCGGCACTCAGTCAGGGCCAATGTCATTATTAGTGCAGCTAATGTGACCACACTGGGTGGTTGAATGTAGAGGTAGCAGATTTTTTTTAATTTATGGAGACACTGGACATCAGAATTTAAGAACGTCACAGACTGCGTCAAGTGACAGGAAACTTATCACCAGTCCAGCATCCTATTTGTCCTTCCTGAAGTATTTTAAAATCTTACCGTGGTTTTTCCTTTCCTTCCTATTTTGTTCTTTGTGCAGTTCTATTAGTAGGGTTTATTTTATAACATGTTTTTATTTCATTTGTTTAGGCTCAAGGTTTGCCACAGTTGATAATATATTATTTACTTTTTTTTTTTTCCTCTGAGAAAGAAGAAAGAAGCATTTTGTAAGAAATAAAGAATTTTATGGGAAAGAATTAAAATTTATGTGGCTGATATTTATACTTGTATAATAGTGGAAGGATGATTTAATGTAAAGCATGTAAATTCACAAATGTTCAAACACATGTATTGTACTTCTGAGCAATAGTTGTCTATTGTTGTGCTTAAATTAAAAAAATTGGGCAAACTCACCAGATGAGTGTTCTGTGCCCAAAGCAAAATTTGTTAAGTTCTGTGTACACCTGAACACTCACTGTGTTGCTTAACGTAACCTTCGAAACCACATCTTCTTGCATTGTGAAGAGTGTATGATTACAGCATGAATGTCATGCTGTGTATCTTCGGTGATCATGCTGTATTCATGTGAAGCTTGTCTTCTTGTATAGCCATTGTTTCTTCAGATCGGACTTGTCTGTGATATGCAGTATCTTGTGTTCTTTGTGTAGTGGCATCCTCCTGTCCTGATTCTTCCACTCGAATTTGACAATGATGATGAGAGTCTTGTGTCCTTCGTCTACTTGCAACTTCTTCCGTCTCTTTATCGTGCATATTCTGTTGACATGTCTGATGAGCTTCTTACTCTTTTCTGCTTCAGTTTCTTCAGCACGCAAATTTTCTTGGTTTTCTGCTTGTCTGCTGAGCCTCCTATTGGTTTCTGCTTAAGTTTCTTGAGTGCATACGTTTTCTTGTTGTTGCGCTTTCCTGATCATTCTCCTAGTGGTTTCTTTTTCATTTTTTGTAGCTCACCATAACCTTTGTATTACAGATCTTTGTCTTCTTAATGTATCTCCCATAATGCCTATTTTGCACTTTAGCATTTTAATAAATTGGAAAAGAAAAAAAAAGTACAAAAAATTATAATTCAACTAAAATACATTAAATATCTACAAAAGTTTAAATTATACTTAAAATGAAACTGCGTAATAAAATTAAATATTTATAAATAAAATTATTAAAATGCACTGAAAAATTGAAAATAAAATTAACCTTGAATTTAATGTACTGCACACAAAGTTGCTAGCTGTGGCCAAAGCAAGATTTTTAAGTTCTGTGTGTACCCGAAAAAAAAAATTTCATAAAAACATTTCAATATGAATGATTGATTCTTTCCAAGCAATGACTGATTTGTAAATAATTTTTTGTTGCCAAATCAGGAAACAAAAACATTTTACACTTCAGGTTAATAAATAAAACATCATGATTTAAATTTAATGTATTATATCAACTTTTTCTCATTCTCAATAAAAGACTTAATGTGGCAATAATATACTATGTCAGTTACCTTAATCAGAAACAAAAAAGTTGCTAGCAGCAGCTATTTATTTAAAATGCTGATATTAACAAAACATTTTCGACATACAATGACGTCACGTGAAATCATGCTTTCTTCAATGTAATAACATGATCTTATATAATAATAGTACATTTAATGTTTATTTCATATTTATTGTTAATTTTTATTTCATATTTTGTAAAACTTACAAATTTTTTATTAACAAACTATGATTTGAAAGAAAGCAGTGACAACACTTTACGAAATAAAGCAGATTTTTATCTCCAGCACTCAAGACTGGTTTCACTTCGAAAAATTAGTATTTTCAGAATTTTTAATTAATATCTCAGCTGATTAAACTTCTTCAAAGACGATAATAGTCAAAATGTCTTCCCATGAATTTTTGGAATTTTGGAGTACCTCTTACATAGCTCAACTCCCCGCTGTTCCAGAGGAGATAATGCCACAAACAAAGAGACAGATGCATATATACTTTTTCAATTGACATTTCCCCTTATAGACTATTGTGCTTTTGGTCTTTTGAAAAGTGGTCTTTTGGTCTCTTGAAAAGTGGTCTTTTGGAGTGCAAATCCAGCTTTACTGATAAAATCTGTAAAGGAAATCAACACCCCTAGAAATTTTACAAAATGCCTTTCTATCATGGAAATCATAATGCAGACTGATAGTCCAGAAAAATGGCTATCAGAAAAAAACATTTAAAAAAGTACACTTGACATATTAAGCAATAATTAAATGGTGCCAAAATCATTCTAAAAATGTGTAAACGCCATCTAGGTCAGTTTTAAATTTTACTGCTGTCTGAAGTATTCGAGTTGCTTAAACTTCAAAAGAATTATGATTTTTAGTACTTATGTATTATTGCAACCACCTTAGCAGAAGTTGTGAAACTCTGGCAATCATGCACATAATAGTTCTGTAGGTAATCGTATCCATTGTGAGTTGCAATCTGAAAATTCACCAAATCGCCTTGTCTGTGCCAAGGTGGCTGCATGAATATGTAAGTACTTATTTTTCATCTTCAGGGAGTAAAAGTATCCCTAAAAAGCATAAAGTACTGGATTATTTCTCATAACAAATGTGTAACTGTTTATGCAAGATGTAATCTAAATATGGAATTGAGTACCATCTGCTATGCATTTATGGAAGGAAGATAATATGGATGAATGTGGATAATTGGATGAATATTAATTGCAATAGCTAACTTGGTACTTTTCTGTTAACTGTAGG
Organism: Stegodyphus mimosarum; assembly: GCA_000611955.2. Taxonomy (NCBI): domain Eukaryota; kingdom Metazoa; phylum Arthropoda; class Arachnida; order Araneae; family Eresidae; genus Stegodyphus; species Stegodyphus mimosarum. Next base: position 245,853 of record KK116743.1, on the reverse strand, counting down.
CCAATTGTCAAATGGTTGCCAAAGTAGCAGCTATGATAGCCTATTTTATCATGCCATAAACAGTTCTTGAAAATCTAGAGGGTATAATTATTCAGTACATACCATTTCTAAACAAAAGGCTAAATGAAAAATATAGGACATTAAGAAGCACATATGAATAGACATGTTAATCTCTCTGTATTCTGTATTTCTAAATCATATGCTGAAAAAGGCTAAGAGAGAAAAATAACATGAAAGGGAGGAATATGCAAGTAAATAGTAATTTGAGAGATTTAATGAAAGATCATTGAATTTTGTGTATTAAATTAGCACTATGTATACCCTGTAGAATTATTATTTGTGTAATTTATGTTCAAATGGCGCAGAACAGTATTTCTCAACCTTTTGACTAACACGTACCATCTAAACAAAATTTGAAAACCCTTAGTACCACCACTACGAAGTACTACTACCGCCACCACTATTGAACAAAGCTCAGAGTGCATAAATTTACGAGTGTTAGACAAGAAAACTCAATCAGGATGTTGTGGTTTTAATTTTTGAATTTAATAGTTAAAAATACTTTGCTTCTTTGCATACCACTGATTGAGAGCCCCTGGCATAGAATATTTTGAATCCGGATGTACTGAAAATTAATATCAGTATGTAAACTCATATTTTTGTGAAACATGATCATTATTATATGCTGTTCATGAATTGTATCATTGCTATATTTCCATAAAATGTATACTGTCATATTTACCTGGAAACACTAAAATGCATTGGGTAGTAACCATTTATTTGCAATAATTTATAGTTGACTATTAACGAAAGTTTTTTTCCCATGTTATAATAGAAGATAATATAAATTAAAAAATTTGTATTAAAAAGCATTTTATTGTTTACATTTATAATGATGTTTTAACAAAAAATTAATTTATTATGGATTAATAATTATAATATTTTATAAATGAGTAATTTCATTCTTTTTTTTTGTCAAATGTTTAAAAAAATTGCTTTTTTGTAGAAAATATAAGAATTTTGATATTGATTTAAAAAATATTATAGATTAATTTTTAATATTTGCAGGAAAAACCACTCTTGCTGATTCTGTTCTAGCTAGTAATGGTATCATTTCTCAAAGACTGGCAGGAAAGGTAACCTTATAGTTGTTCATACGGATAATTTGTGAAATGTAGTGCAATATAAATATTATAGTTTGTTACTTCTCTTACAGATCAGATACTTAGATAGTAGAAAAGATGAACAAGAAAGGGGAATTACTATGAAATCTAGTGCTTGTGCTGTTCATTATCAGAAAGGTATATAAAAAATTTCCTCTTCTCATAAAGAATATCATGATTTGCATCTTGTTATAATTTAGCGAAATAAATTTCATATCCCTTCTTTGTTGTTTTACGTAAAAAGGTAATTTCTTTTCCAAATTTTTCATAAAAAATTACATATTCTTTTGGTAGACAGATAAAAACGTGAAGTTCTCTATCTGCTGTTGATTAGTTTTAATTTAAATTGTTTTTATTATGTCTCAACAAATTACTTAACGCTTGACTAACTGGAATATTCTCATTTGTATGCAATATTTGATTACCCTCCCCCACATATGTGATAAAGATATGAACATATTATATACATAAAGATGTATGTGATAAAGATGTGAACATATTTTTGGTTAATACTTAATTTTATTTCATAATGCTAAATTTAATTCATATTTCATCATATTTTAATTAATTTTCTTTACTGTCAGTAAATTTATTAATTAAATTTCTTTTATATCTGTAACTTATTAATCCAAAAGATGTTTTTTATTTTTCTTTTAGACTTCAACTAAAAAAAATTTAACTTTTAGAATAATTTTTAAATGCAGAAATTAAATCTTCATCCTAAAGCAGATAAATTTATGGTATTGTTTTTAGTATGTTTGGTCGAAGAAATTTCCATTTCTATTAAAGAATTGCATATATGCACTCTATAAATGAGATATCTATACAGAGAGTTGTGGTTTGGAGGCACCATTATGTGGTAATTGATATCGAAACGTATCCATGAATGAACTTAAACTTGGCATTATATTGTAGAGTTACAGAATAATAAAGTAGAATCTGTAGTATTTATTTTACCTTGAAATTTACAGTCTCTCTCGATCTCTTTTTGCCCCTTTTTTTTTTTTTTTTTTTATAAATTGATGAGCATTTTCCTTAAACAAAGATAAAGCGAATTTTGATTTAAAAAAAAAAACATTTGCTTTTAGTAATATGTCGTCTGCGTTTTACAATTAGATAAAAATCTTTTGCACTAAATAAGGAAACATTTGGCTGTGAATGAAAGCAAATGAATAATTGGATAAATAATAAGGTCTTTGATCTAAAATAATTATTCTTTCGAAAAAACAATGTGTTTATATAATGTAAAAAAATATATGTTATGTGAATGGAATTGTGTTTTAACTTTTTAGATTTTTTTTCTAATTTTTTTATTACAGATGGACAGAATTATTTAGTTAATCTTATTGATTCTCCTGGCCATGTGGACTTTGCTGGAGAAATTTCTACTGCAGTTAGATTGTGTGATGGAGCTCTTATTCTTGTTGATGTAGTAGAAGGAGTCTATCCTCAAGTAATTGTTAAGATGATTGATTTTTATAAACCTAATTAAGTTATATTAGTCATAGGTAACTAAGGATAACTTGAGAGTATTCACAGGGGCTATATTTGAACTTTGATTTTTATTTTTATTTATTTATGTGAACTGCAAGAGCAGCTTCCCAGGTTTCATGGAATAGTCTATACTTTTCTAGTCGAACTTCCATTTTTGATAGTTTTGTAATATAAAAAAAAAAGAAAGAAAGAAAAGCTTTATAAAATATATATTGCAATACCTCAGTTAGTCTGGCTTCAATATCTCTGTATTCACTGTATTCCAAGTTCAAAATTTCAAAAGAAACTAAATTTTAAATTAGCGAAGTAAAAAATAAATTCTAAAAAATTAGAATACAAAATTGTTTTTAATACATAAATAATCAGTCCCCCTGCCCCCATTTTTAAATTCAAGTTACCTTTTATGGGTTTGTTTTTATGTGGTTTTTAGGTTATGTGATATGATATGAGAAGGGTTATGAAAACTTTAGGGAAAGTATGGCGTGAATTAATAACTAGCAACATGAGGACAGTATGGAAACATGTCATACACTACTGAGTAAATGATTCCATCAGTTTTAATCTTAGTTTGCTGGAGTCATTAATATCATAGTGGGAATGATGAGCTTTAATTAATTAAATTCTGTCAATATGATTGAATACATTAGATCAAGGATGTCAAACTCACGGGCCGCATGCGGCCCACAACAAATATTTTTGCAGCCCGGCCAATATATCGGCAAATAATAATAAAATAACATATCGACGAAGAAAAAAATCAAATGTTTACTGCTAAGTAATTAACGATAATTTATTCAGTGTTGTTAGATTACTCACAGCGAGCTGACACACACACTACTTGAATTATAAATGCGTGTGAGTGGCTTGCGTTCAGCTACCTTCGGCTTTTGGGGGACACGTGCACTCAGAACTTGTACGCATTCCCCGATAGCCGAATGTGGCCGAACTCATGGTCTCAGTTTTCCAATCATAGTTTTGTACGATATATTGGTGGATGCATGCGCATGCACTTTGCTTTATTATTAATTATTACTTAATTCATATTGTTACGGATTTCATAGTTATTTATTTAGTTAGTTTTTTTTTTTTAGAATTGTAGTTAGATTTGCTTCATGTTGCCTTAGCAACGCAGACGATTTTTGAAAAGACAGCTGCGTTGGAAGGTTAAAAATAGAACAGCGCGTGCATTTAATACCTAATAAATAAATATCTCATAATTGCTGTTGCCATCCACAAAAATCCAGATATTTATAGATGTTTCCAGTATATTCGAGAAATTAATTATAAAGCTTATAAAAGCCGAGAACAAACAACTCATCTCAGTAGTAGCTGTAGTTCTAGCGAACTGTTTGTTTACTTAATGCTGTGATTGATTTGTAGCGATTTCGCTGTGAGATAGAATTAGTTTCTCTGTTTTGAATTGATTTTTGCTAAACGTTTGACATTTTGTGATATTGTTAGAATATTTTTGAAGAAATATTTCAGCATTTTGATTTATCTCTTGTGGAAAGAATAAATTTTTGTTAACTTTTTAACGTTAACCGTGTTTATTCCAGCCCTTTGTATTCAGTATGTCTATATCAAAACCAAGTGGTAGTAAAATTAAACGAAAAATCGCTGACGAACATAGAATATTCCAAGTAAAATGGGAATTAGAATATTTTTGCTGTGAAATAAAAGATAAAATAATCTGCTTGATATGTAATAATACTATTAATGTACCAAAGTTATATAATATTAAACGTCATTACGAACAACACAAATCGAAATATAACAATTACGAAGGATTAATGAGAGAAGAAAAGTTGAAAGAGCTCAAGTTAGGAGTGAAAAAGCAACAGTCCATGTTTAGTAAAGTATTGCAAGAAAGTGAAGCGGCGGTACATGCAAGCTACGTCTTGTCCGAGTTGATAGCTAAACATTCGAAGCCTTTTACTGACGGTGATTTCATCAAGGAATGCCTAATGAAAGCTGGAGAAATTGTTTGTCCTGGAAATGTGAAGGCTTTTCAATCAATTTCATTGTCTCGAAATACAGTTGCGGAAAGAGTTACTGATTTAGCCGCGAATTTAAGTGATCAGATCAAAGCAAAATCATCTAGTTTCGAAAGTTTCTCCATTGCCTGTGACGAGAGCACGGACATTAGTGGCAAAGCTCAATTAGCAGTGTTTCTTCGTTCTTGTGACAAGAATTTTAACATTTTTGAGGAATTACTGGAACTAATACCGATGCCTGGTACTACCACAGGAGAAGATATATTTACTTGTGTTTTTGGACTTCTGCAGAAATACAATCTACCTTTGGCAAAATTAAATTCTGTAGCTACAGATGGCGCTCCATCAATGACCGGGAAAAACAAGGGCTTCGTAGCATTACTAAGAAAAAAACTTAGTGAAATTCACGGTTCAAACATTCATCATATGCATTGTATTATACATCAAGAAGTTCTATGCACGAAAGTAATAAATATGGAGAATGTTTTGTCATATATAAAAAAAGTTATAAATTTTATAAGATCTCGAGGTTTAAATCAGCGTCAATTCACTGCTTTCTTAAGTGAGTTAGATAGTGAATATTCGGGTTTGTCCTACTATACCGAGGTACGTTGGTTATCTTGCTCCAAGATTCTCAAACAATTCTGGGATTTGAAAGAAGAAATATGTCAGTTTTTAAAAACGAAAAATCAAGACGTAAGTTTGTTTTACGATCCAATATGGATACAAGATTTATCTTTCTTGGTTGATATAACCAAACACTTAACCAATTTAAATTTATCGTTACAAGGAAAAGATCATATCATTACGAACATGTTTGACATAATTAAAGCATTCAAATGTCAACTAGTTCTTTGGGAAAAACAACTTAAAAATGAAGATTTGACGCACTTCCCGACATGCAGCATGAACAAATCGAGTTTAGATGATATTTGTTTGTATCAAAAATATGCAGAAAAAATTGCAAATTTAACAACTGAATTTGAAATGAGGTTTAGTGGTTTTAGTTCCCTCGAAGACAATTTTTTTTTTTGTTTTCTTCGATTTTCTCAATAAGTATTGACTCAGTACCCAGCTATATGCAAATGGAGGTGATCGAGATTCAATGCAACTCAAATTTGAAAGCAAAATTCATTGAAGTGGGCGTGCCTGAATTTTACAATTATTTACCAGCCAGGTTTGAAAATACTCGAAAATTCGCATATGAAATTATTTCCATGTTTGGTAGCACTTATCGGTGCGAGCAGTTATTTTCAGTCATGAAAGGTAATAAGTCTCCTATTAGAAACTGTATTAATGATGCTCACCTTGGGTCAGCGTTGAAAGTTATCACTGCAAACAAAATTTCTCCCGAAATAGGAAAGATAATAGCAGAGAAGAGACATCCCTGCATTAGATCAAACACTAGTGAATTAGATAATAGAACCCTGATTAGCGCAGATAACATAGATTTATGAAGAATGGAAGACAACTAGACAATTACAACTGTATAGAAGTGGTTGCAGGAGAAGAATCAGCACCTGAATAGCTAGAAAAAAATATTGGAATAGTTTAAAATTTTTTCAAAGCTTCTTATATAAGTTGAGCTGAATATTGAACATTGTGAATTACATGGTTTATGCTTGGCAAACAATTTTCCTAAGTTTCAGATCTATATTACATTCCTTCAGATCTATATCACATCAGTATCAGTTATTTGTGCAAAATGTTTGTTGCTTTCATATGAAAAGTCATCTTGTTGAATTGTAAATCAAATTATAATTGTGATTTATTTTAGAGATTAAACTGCAAGCCATGTCTTTAACAAAGAATAAAAGAAAAGTGACAGAAGAACGATGTGTTTTTCAAGATAAATGGGAAGTTACATGCTTTTGTTGTGTTGTGCATAATAAAACTGTATGTTTTATTTGTAACAAGGGAATATCTGTTCTAAAAGAACACACTTTATGTTATCATTCAGACATGAACCATGAACAATTTGAAATTTTGGGAAGTAGAGTGAAGGAACAAAAGTTGCACATTTTGAAATCTGGTTTACATTAACAGCAAAACATTTCTATGGAAGCAAATAAATCCAGTGAAACAACAGTTCATGCAAGTTTTGTTCTCATGCTCATCATTGGAAAAAGTTCAAAACCATTTAATGGTTATGAATTCATTATATTGTTTGATTAAATCTGCTGAACTTCTTTGTCCTGACATACAACAAGTATTTAAAAATATTGGTTTGCCAGCCAACACAGCAATGGATCATATTAATGATATCAGTGATTTATGATGTCAGTTAAATGAAAAAGTAATAGATTTTGCAGCATTCTCAGTAGCAGTTGGTGAGAATACTAACATCACAGGTATAGCACAGCTTGCTGTTTTTATACGAGGTGTTACAGATGAATAGTAGTTGAGGAAGTACTGGAAATAATGCCTATGAAAGCATGAACAGTATTCTTCCACAGAAAGTTTTTTCTGAAACAAAAAATGTAATATATAAATATAAATTAATTTGAGCTAAAATTGTTGTATTTACAAGTGATGGTGCAGGTGCCATGGTTGATAAGGAAATGGAGTAGTGGCAGAATTAAAAAATATAGTCAAAGAAGAAAAAATTCAGAACAGGTTTTGTGCTACATTGCTGTATTCATCTAGAATCATTCTTCCAACAGTAAACTGTATCCATGGATAATCTGTGAATCGATAATCTCTTGTATTGAATTTGCTGTCTTGAAGAAATTTAAAATGAGTACAGAGAAGTGATTTATTATAATGAGGTGAGGTGGTTAAGTCAAAGAGCTGTATTAAAACAACATTTTTGATTTAATAACTGAAATCAAAATTTTTATGATGCAAAAAAAATAAAACCATCGAAGAACTAATAATGCACGGATTATAGGTTTAGCATTTTTCATTGATCTAACTGCCATTTAAATATTCTAAATAAAGAGCTGTAATGAAAAGACAAACATATCACTGACATGTATGCTTCTATGAAAGCTTTAAATTTAAATTTCAGGTATGAGAAACTTGAGTGAAATCAAAACAGTTTGCACATTTTCTGTGTCTTAAATCATGTTCTATTATTCCAAATGAAAAATCCTAAAAAAATGCATGAAAAATAACATTGACAAGAATTTGAAGACAATGTTAAGAAATTTAATGATTTGGAGTCCAATTTTAAATTATTTTCATTACTATTAAAGGTGGCTAGATAATGAATAACATGCTAGAAGATCTGCAGAGTAGAACTAATTAATTTACAGTGCAATATATATCTTGTTCAAAGATTTCAAGTTACAGATCTCATTAACTTTCATTTCTACTTGTCCAAAAGATAAATATGCTCAGTTGTGAATTTTTGCAGTAAGACTAATCAGTTTTTTATAAATGAAGAGTTTAACAAAAGGACTCTATTGACCTATGAGCATCTACAATCCATGATGAAAATAGTGTCCAGCATTTTTTCTCCATGGCTACAAACTCTATCAAACTCGAAAGGCCATCAAGTGTAAAGCTTAGTAAAAAATAGTGAAACGTATAATTATTTACATGCAGTCATAATGTATTTTTTTCTGTCAGTAAAATATTTAATGCATAAAACAAAGAAAATAAGTTTCCATTATATACTTTCAAGTTTTGTTCCACTTGAGTTTTCTCTGGAAATGTGGTAACTTTTTGTGATTTGCTTATTTTATGCTTATGTTAAAAGTAATTTATTTAGTGGTTGATACAACATATTAGAGTTGTTTGAAATAAATGTCAGTCCAAAAATTTAATATTTAGCTGCTAGTAGATTTGAATTATGAAATGCAATCAACAGAAATTTGCTGATTGAAAATAAACATGATAAATTAGAATTTTTTTCTTCACATTATTATTATTATTGCTTATGTATGGTTTGATAAATATTTAATAAGTGAAATTTGAAATTAAGTTAAAATTTAGTGTGAAATTTCATTAAAGAATTCTGTTCACACAGTTGCTTTCAGGCCATGCATGTGGGTCACACACAATTTGAGTGTCTTGAAGGTTGTCTTGTTGGCTTCTGTCATTTAAAAGAAAAATGTAATAATTTGGTAATATTTAAAAATATAAGCTTTACAAAATGCTTTTATCTAGTGCCAACAAAATTAATTTAAATTGTATAAATTGAAAAAATAGATTGTAGTAACTTTTCAATGTTCCAGTCAGTAATTTTAGATGACCCATGGATAATATTTTTTTCATTAATAGTTGATTAAAAAAAGATTAAATTATGCCTATAATGATGAACTTTCCATCATGTGTGTGGAATGGAATTATCTAACCAAGATTGTTTTATGCCTTCATATTTGTTTGATATTAATAATTTTTATTATTTATTTGTCTGATATTAGTAGTTTCTGTTATTTACTTAGCTTCTTAATGTATTCTTTAGCATTATTAGTAATATAAAACTGGTTTTCTTGCAGACTAAAGTTGCCTTGCAGCAGGCATGGAAGGAACATATCCGCCCTTTACTTGTATTGAACAAAATTGACCGTCTTATTTTGGAATGGAAATTAACCCCAATTGATGCATATGCACATTTAGTTCAGATTTTAGAACAGGTGTTATCACATCTTTCATTGTAGATATATTAAATATGACTTAAATGCTTGAATCCTGTAAAATGTTACTGTTTCAAAATTTTATTTATTACTGCTTGATAAATGAATGTGAAATATGCTTAGACTATTGTGCTTATTATATAAAGAAGGAACATTCTGATTGATATAAGTTGCAGGCATAAAAAATGTGTAGTCTAATATTCTCTTATTTAAAAGATTTTAATGTAACTGAATTTTTCTTTTAAATAGTATATATGATAATCAAAGAACTATTTTCTTTGCGGGTCCAATAGAGAACCTTACAATGAAGTAGCAAAATAAAACTTGTTGCTTCAGCTCGTGTGTTTTATGCAGAGTAAGGGATAATTTTTTTATTTTATAATTGTATTTAAACATGTCTACCTTGTTTTATGTGTCTTGAGCATTAACCCTTTGACTGCTAACTGCTCTTAAGTTGAAGCACTTCACGTGAGCGGCATGCACCTGCAGAATGACTGATGAAATAAATGAGGTTTCATTTTTTTCTTGTTGCTAAGCGATGAATGAGATGTGAGATTTCTATGAGTCTTGGACATATACAATAGAAATAATTTCTTAATATACACAAGACAGCAATAAACAGCCAAAGGCTTTGCCAAGTGCACGTTTGCATCCATAGTTTACACTGGCTTAGTGTATCCAGTAATTCATAATGATAGCTGTCAAATCTCTGTAAATAGGGATTCAAAGAATATAAAGTATTATATTTGATGATGTAACAATGTTTGGTAATATTCTAAAATTTCAGAGTGTTATTTTGTAAGCCCCTGAATGATTGATTATTGAAAAGAAAATGCTAAATAATAAATACACATCTAAAAAGCAAAAGCCATATGCTTTTGTTTTCAGTTCATATTAAATATGAAAGGAAAGCTAAATAAAACAGAAAGGAATGCTTAAATTCTGTTTTATTTAGCTTAATTTTATTAAACTGGGATAAATGCCCAAAATGCAGTTGGAGTGTTGGAAGTACTGCAGATCATCTTATTGCAAAGTTATACCTCATATCAGAGTCATATACATATGCTATGGGCAATAAATACAGCTTACCTTGGACAATCAGTATGCTTATTGAGGGTTGACTGTGTAGCAAAGGTAAGCTGCTTTGGAAAATGTTCAAAGCAATAATGTAACTTTCACCAGTTACCTGTGCTGCTGAACTAAAAACATAAATCTGATGATTATACATAATTAGATTTTATGTGCCAAGTGAAAAATAATCAGCTTGATCAAACTGAATAATTATGAGCAGCTTTCAAAATAATAGAAATACTCCAACTCCTAATCATGTTACTACTATTGTTACTATGAAGGTGAAGCCCCCAGCTCCCCCAGCCGATGATTCAGCCACAAAGCTTTTAGAGGCCAGCCCGACAAAACAAAAACTAATTGAAAAAACAAGAATAAACAGTTGAACATGTAATAAAATGACACATAAAAGAAAAAGAAAACCAATACACATCATTCATACGTCTACTCCAGCCAAGCGTCTCTGTGCATTGATAATATTCATTATTTCCCTGGAATAAAGCAGCATTTTACTATAATCCTTAAGATCTCTTGGAAATTCAATTTTCATTTTATCTCTAATACTAGCAATCGGGCCACAGGTTTCAATGAAGTGAACATTATCACGTCTTGCTCTACATAGCTGACAAAGACTATTTTCTTGCAAGACAAATCTAATCAAGTATATGGGAAAATGTCTATGTCCCGTCCAAACCTGATTTAGATCTATATCAGTATAGCACTTTCTTCCTTTATAAATCTGTATAGTACCCATGTAATTTTCTTTTTCTCCAAGAATTCCCAATTTTTTTAACATTTTACATATATACTATTGTATAAAATTCCAATAGTCTTTCTTCTAGAGCCCTGCAGTTTAATTTCTTCACAGCTGCCAGGTGTGGCTTCTTTTACCAGTGTATCAGCCCTCTCATTACCATACAAACCTTTATGTGCCTTAATCCAATGTATCTTAATATTATATTTTGTATGTAGATTTCTATATTTCGTTTTAATATTCACAATAAGATTATTATTTAATCCAAGTCCAGAAAGTGATTGTAAGGCCAATAGTGCATCAGAAAATATATGAACACATTCCCCACCAGGTAATTTATTTTCAATCCAGATTAAAACCTCTAGTATCGCATATAATTCAGCCTAGTACACTGCATTCGTGAAATTTAAAAAGAATTTTTTGTAATCAATCTCAATTCTATAGTAATACACTACAAATGCGCAACCAACATTTCCTCCTAGGCCCGAACCATCAGTATAAATATCATATTCATTTGCAGTACATAATAATCAATCATAATTTAGTCCAAATTTATCAGCAGGGTGAATCAATTCAAGACATTCTTCAAAAGCATGACTTTAATTCTATATTAGAGATTTCCAATGATGTAATATATTTGTTTCTCACTAAAAATTTTTTATCGAAAAAGCCATATTGATATGAGATGGGTGGCACACCAGTGAGCACATAAACCACCTCCGTTGAGATGGTCCGGAAAGAACGCATAGTCACAAGCATCCAGCCTCTCTGTATTGTACCTAATTTCTGTCTAATTCTCACAGGTTCCCCCACCTGCAGCACCATGTGCCAATGTCATGCATAACAATTGGAATTGCTGCATTTTAAAAAATAAACAACAATGTAGAGCTCTTCTTTGCAAGAGTTTCCTTATAGATTTGTGGGAATAATTGGCAACCTCAAAATTAGCTATTCTAGATTTGGTATTCTCCCAAATTCGAGATCTTTCCATGTTATGTAACGCTTAAGGGAGATACCTCTGGACCAGTCACAAATTATAAACCAAAACTTTTTAAATTTGAGCTGAAACTCTCTGGCTTTCTCTCTCCTTCCTTTGAATTGCAGTGTCCTTTTTTGCTTATGCTTTTCTCCTGGCAAGATGCTTCTCTTCCATGCTGCTGCTTATTTATCTAAGATGACAACATACTTTAAAATCCATGTGCATGGAAATAATCATATTCAACTTTGATTAAAAAAGATCTTGTCTGCAAAAGGATGATTTGATATGCATAAAAATAAAGATTGTGGTACTTCAAGTTCATTTGTGTTAAATGCATCATCATGCCTATCTACTCAGCCCTGTCTACAGCCACAAACTGATAAAAGTACCAGATTCCTTCATGTACGCATTCACATTATTAAATAAATATATATATATTTGGGAAAAGAAAAAGCAAATTTCTGTTTTTTATTATTATTTGCATTTATTTTTTATCTTGAACAATAAATGTTTACATTTATAGTCTCAAAGAAAGAAGTTCAGTTTAAATTTTTATGTTCTGTATTTTAACCTGATACAAAAATAACATTTTTGAGATCTGATTACCTTTTGTAAATATCCAAAGAATAACTTTTAAATCTTGTAAATTCTACCATAAATGTTCATATTAATATTGGGTTGTTTAAAAAGGAGAGGAGGTCTTTGGAGGTCAAAACTCTTGAAATAAACATGGCATTTACTATATTTTTAGAATCCCTTTGTAATAGATAACACTTAGCATTTCTGTGTTTTAAAATGTGAATCACTGGCATTTTCAATTAAGAAGACTTTTGTATTTAGGAAAAACCTTGCTCAGTATCAACAGAAACTAATGGATATTTTTTTTATAAAAGCATCGAAAGAAATTTCATTTGAAATTGCCAAGGTGTCAGCATTGGATTCTTTTCCAATTTTAATGGTTTAGCTATGGAAAATTGATGGAGGTTATCCTTTAAAAACCCTTTTCCACTACTACTTCTCTTCAACAACTTCCTTCAAATTCCGAACACTTCACTCTTACTAAAAAATAACATTATGAAACCACATATGTATAGTCTGCTTAATGACCTTCTGCCATTTTTTTTAGCAACGCCTTAATAGCATTGCTATAGAACTTCTGTGGTTTATGGTAAAAAAAATGTGACACATGGTTTTCACAGGCCTCTTTTGAAACTAATTTAACGCCATTCATGGAGTACTGAAGCAACCAAAACAAATGATAATTTGACAGTGCCAGGTCCAGACTGTGCAGTGGATGCATTAAAACTTCCCAGCCAAGTTCTATCAATGTCTGACTGTCTGTTAAAAATGTATACAGTCTGCTTTTATCAGCTTAGTATATAACAACCTTCTATTGACAAGTTCAGGCCATTTCTTTTGAACTGCTACGTGCAGTCACTCTAATTGTCAAAAGTACAGGTCCAAATCTATCATTCTGCCTAACAGCAGTAGCTCATGCGGGAGTTATTATCAAGAGCAGCATTAACGTGTAACAATGCGCAACGTGTGTAACAACTTACTAACCTAGGCTGCATATAATACATTCAATGCGCATTGCATATTCAATGTGTATCGAACATATGCTACGCACTTATTCATGCAAATGTATACCCCTGTATGTATATCTAATATTGGTGACCTTATTTATCCAAGTCAAACCATTATAACCTTCATTATATGTTTCTAAGTATGCGGGTTTACTCAATCATGTTTATGAATTAATTTAATTACCCCAATTAGTGTAACGTTTGGATGTAATATATACTTAATGCGTAATGCGTCTCCAACACGCATTTAATGTATGCATATTTATTTATCCATGTATCAGTATTTCTTTACTTACCTATGCATATGTAGCGTAATCCAAGTTATGGGTGATTTTATATATTCAAGACAAATCACTATGTTCATAACACTTTGCGATGAGTACTGTATTCTCTACTATATGCTAATGTATCCTGAACCGCATAATGTTATATATTTACCCTGTATTATATTTAGTAGCTACTGCATATATATGTAATATATATAATTATTATTGTATCACACGTATCCCAATATACAGTGTTCATATTTCTATGCATATTTTAAATGTACTTCAAGGTATATTTTAAGCAAGTCATATATTGTCAAAGTATTATTATAATTGTTATCAGTAATTAGTAATTATAATTGTTATCAGGGTCACCGTAGGAAATCTTGTAATATGTATAACTTGTTGTAACTGCATTTATAAAAATAATCAATGCATATTAATTCGGTGAGGCGCCAGTGTGCCCCCCTCTTGACATCTGGGGTTGTTCTAGTTAATGGTGGACGTGGTGCTGTACTGATTAACCAGTATGGTAGAGGCACAGTGCCCACGTCCCCCGTCACTTGTACTTGTGCATCTTGAAATCTCTTGAAGCATCTCAAAAAGCATTTTGAACATGAAAATTTCCAAAGTAAAAGTGACTATAAACATCTTTTAGCTGTTGATTACTATAGCATATCTTACATTAATTACTAGTGTAAATTTCATAATGGGCCGGCTCAGCATTTGTGCCTTTTACTGATAATAAAATTGTAATGTGTAGTTCAGTTTTGTGGAAAGGTCACTTATCTTCATGGTGCAATAGCCCTACATCTGAATGTAAAAATTCCAAAATTTTTTGCACATTTAACTAACTTGAAATGCCAGCTGTTAAATGATGCTCAGCCTGATGCGCTGTAACTCTTTGGATTTTTTTACACTAACTTTATCTCATGAGCAAAAGGCTCAATGCATTTTAGACTACTCAATATATCATGTTTACTAAAACTCTTTATGTCTTGCGTGCGTTACCTGATGGAAATCAAGTTGTGTTTTGTTTGTTACTTTCTGTCTTCAAAATGACTGGAATAAGGATTATTTTATTTTGAAAAATTTGTTTGTTTATAACAATTTTTTAGGATGGTATATATTTAGTAAGATGACTGTAATTATTTTTCTGTAAAATAACATAGCTATACATTTTGTTGCTCATTTTAATCTTAATAAAATCTTTATGGGTGAATTTGCATATGATTTAGGATTTTCTTAGTCATTTTTTTGGATGAAGACATATTGTTTTCATCTGTGATGCTACTATTATTTATCAGTTTATCTGTAATATATTTGAGTAAAGATATGCCATTGCCATCAGAGATTATTTTAATGCTTTGTTATTTAGTTTATTATATTAAGTTCTTTGGCTTCAATTTTAAACAGGGGAGAAAAATGAGAATGAATGATGTGATAGTTCACTCAAGCTCTGTGTTAATAGCAGATAAAAGATTTATTAACAGAATTACAAAGCATATAAAAGGTATCATTGGGGAAGTTAGTAGTAATTAGGCAAAAATAAATCAAGCATTATTCAGAAATAAGCTGGGATGAAGTTCAAATCATAAGGAAATCTACCCATAAAAATAGTTTTTAAGTTAGGAAATTAATAGAAATTAAGATTCATTTCTCTTGCAGTAGAGAATTTCTCCAGTCACCCTACTTTATACAAGCATTACATTCTTTATAATAAAAAGTTTTGGACAGTGTCTTAATAAAAGCAAGAATACTGCTTTTGCAAACAGACAGGACATGAGTCAGGTTCAGACTAATGAAGCAGGTGAAACACTTTTAAAAACTATAAGTGGATCTTAGAAAGAAATAATGTATTGAAGCAATTTAACCATGTTGAATTACATCCTTAAATGTTATATGCTGAACAGTTTATTGAAATATTAGCTTTCACATGCCTTGTGCTGTGTTTATTTATTCATTTTATTATTTCTGAATGAATTTAGTTTGTGTTAGCTGCATTTGTATATTTGTGAACATCAGGAAGGTTTTAATAATGTGTATTATTTTTTAGGTCAATGCTGTTATGGGAGAGCTGTTTACAACAGATGTTTTAAAAAAGACAGAAAATGTGAGTTTCAAAATGCATATCATGTTCTTGACTTTTCTACTCAGTTGCATGCATATTCATGCCACTTTCTTTTTAAATATACATCTTATCGCTAGTCAGATTTTATAACTCAGTTTCTCTTATTTCAGCACAACTTTTTTGAAAAAGTTTATTAATACAAATATTGAAATTAAATTGGTAATACTTGACTGGAACCTAGACAGTTGTTTGGTTTTATCGCATTTGAATGTCTCCACTATTGAACAAACTATATACCAAATAAGCTAGCCAAGAGCTTACAATCCAGATTTTATTTTGCATGGTTTTACATTCAGTTCATGTGAATCATAATGAGTAGGTGAGTTCTAAACAAAATGCTCTAAACTCTTGTTTAGAACTCTTGTTAGAATCAAAGCTTGATGCATCATGCAAGTAGCCTTCAGTAGAAAGCAGATTTTATTCTCACTTGATCAGTACCTAGCTTAAAATATTACTTTACTGTTTTTCGAGATATATAGGGACATAAGCTCAGGTTAGACTTTAAATTTGAGACAAAAGAATCTAGTTTAAAAACCAAGACTAGAATTGGATTCGGAAATGTGTCTGTTAGTAGAAAAATTGAACATACGGTCATTTAGAATAAGATATTTTTATTTTACGTACTTATTTAATTTTGTAAAAAAGCATAGTTTTTAAACAATGAGAAAGTTTATATATTATATATAACTAGATTAGAACTTATATATTATATATAAGTCGATATATTTAATTGCAATGAAATATTATAATACATTAATACAATTAATTGCTATATATACATTTTTCTTGCCTTTGATAAAATAAATTTATCAATTACTTCATCAAAGTCGATCATTTCAAATTTTTCTCTTTCTACATTTAAAAATGCTGGGTCACTTAGGTGATCTTGTCCCATTGTTGATTGCAGATATATCAAAATTAATTTAATTTGCTGAACAAATGTTCATGGTTAGCAGTTGATACTGAAATAGTAAGGAGTATTTGTAGAGCAACTCTCAGGTTTGGAAAAACATCTCCATATGAGATTGTAAAGGTAAGAAGCTCTAATGGAGTTTTAGGTTCAATTTCTTTTCTACTGTGGATTAACATCTTGCATCATATATTTTGACATAGAGTTCTGTTCCATTAAAATCTGTATTATAAAATTCATCTAAATTTTTTCGTAGATCGTTATCAGTATTACCCTTGTTTAACAAATTTTCAAAGTCCAGTAAAAATCTAAATTTGGAATTAAGATCACTTAGTCGTGTAAATCACGTATTTATTTCCTGTTGCAGATGATTAAGAACTCCTTTTTGTAATGTGAGAAACTTCACTTTTTGCAAAAAGGCCAATTCTCTGGACAATTTTAGGCATCTTCTGACATGGTTGTTGTATCTATACCTCATTTTCCACAAAGAGACTTAGCCTTTTCTATTGCCTTTTTACAGATCTTGCTTTGAATTTCTGCAAGTTCAGTCTCTAGTGGCCAAGAATGCTTCTAAATTCATTTTAGGATCTTGTAACCTAAGCTGCACATGATCAGTTCTCCTCAAGATTTTATGCCAGGAATAGACTAAAGTTATGAAACTAAAATTCAGTATATTTTGCAATAAAAATGTAGCTTCACTTCTGGTGTCAAATGTGGTAGTACTATCCTCTACTAATTTTTCTAATAGTTCTACTAATTCTTCCAGTCTTCCAACAATAACGTTAGCTGCTTCTGCTCTGGTGCTCCATCATGTTTCAGATTCATGTTTAACAGTTTTCTTTAAAGCATTTTTTAGTAACTCCCATCGTAATGTGAGAAAAAGAGATATATGTTTTCAATTATTCCAAAGCATGTTACAATTATTGGATCTTGCTTAGCTGCAGTGACTCCTACTAAATTTAATGAGTGGTTATCATAATTAATATATAATGCTTTATTATTTTTTCCCATAATTCTTTGTTGTATGCCAGATATGTGACCTGACATCATGGCAGCAACATTGTAACATTGTGATCTAATATTTGTTAATGAAATCTGATCGGAATGTAATTTTTCTAAAATTAATTTTCAATTGTATTTTCAATTGAGTCTGCATCTTTAACATGCATTTCAATAAATCATAAACTTTGGACCATAAACCCGGACTTTATACTGGTTTTTATTGGAGTTCACATTGGTCCTAACAATTTTAGACGCATTGCACTGTTCCTTAAATAATGGAATTCTCCAGTTGATGCTAAAAGTAAAATGCATATCAAAGATATCTATATTTCATTTAGTTCAGCCTCCGAATCAATAATAGTTAAAGGTCGAAGGATTATAATATAAGATTTTATTGTTTGTTATCATTTTAAAATAAAAAGCAGAAGCTGTATGTGCATTTTGTTTAAAAAAAAATAAATATATATATCTATTTTAGAAAAATAAAGTAGTCAGAAAGAACGTTTTGTATACGGAGATATTTGATTGATATATTGAAAACATAAACATTTATTACACATTTTATCAGACAAATCAAGAAAATAAATAATTAATTATATTACTATAATTTAAAATATATTTTTCAGAAATCAATCAAAATAAAAACTGAAATTTTCCGGAAAATCTTGTTGGAGACCAGAGCGGTGCTAGGGACATCATAAACCCCCTTTCCCCCTCATTACGCCACTGTGTTTGGATATGCAGTTTGCAAAATAAGGCTTTGTCATTCTAGTTCCATGCAAGTTTTTTTGTAGAAAACATAAAAATGCTTCCATTTATCCCTTAAGTACAAAAAATCATATGTGATTGGTTAAAGCAGAGCTTTGAAGTGGAATCTGTTTTTCTCAGTTCATTAGTTACATCACTGGAATTTTTGCTTTGCATCATGTGGAAAGGAAAATCTCATCGTGAGCTTAATCTTGTAGTCTTTATCTGTTCAACAGAATTCTGTGAAGTTTTATGATACAGGCTAAATCTTAAAATAAAAGCCTGCAGAAATTTTCTATGTAACATAAAGTATGTGACCATCTGCTCTTCCACATAAATAAATTTTAATATGAAAACATTTTGAATGAAATCTGTCAATTAAAAAGTTAGTCTACCCTTTACTTCTATACTGTTTGAACAAAGTTAAGACTTTGTTTCAAATTCTTTTGACTCTGACTTGAAGACAGAAAGCTTTATTAAGCCTTTAATTCAGATTATTGCTTTCCATCCTCCCAAATACATTATATACAAAAGTGAATTAAAAAGTAGGAGCTCTTGCTTTTTATTATTAATGTTATTTTACTCTGCTATTGGCATTTAGCACAGACTCTATTTTTCCTGGTACTAATGTACTAAAGTTTCCCACTGCACTTAAAGATGTATTTTCACTCCTTCACAGATCGTTAGTGGATATTTCTTGCACTTCAGATACTTACCAAAAGCATAAAATTACCCAAAAATTCTGTTTGAATGTAGAGTGCATTAATCTTTTCGAAGCAAGAAACAAAAAAAGCTTGCTATGCCATCCCTGGGATTTGAATGCAGGACCTCCCAGTTTGATAGCTAGACATGCTAGACTATGTATTTCATGATAAAGCTATGCTACAAGGAAGAAGAAAATTTCTTATATTCTGTCCAGTTTCAAGAGTGACGGGCTGGGAGGGAACCCAGTTTCCTCCCAGCCCTGTCATAATGATGATGAATTATCAGTTGTGACATTTTAGTTGGGTGTCCTTGTACTGTCTGTTGGGCTATTAAAGCAGGAATTGTGGGGAAAAAAAAAAGTAGGTATGCACTTTCAGGAATTCAAACTCCTTATCTTTCATTTTTCTAGCCAGACATGCTATTATGCTTCAGTTATGCATTGAAGGCATGCATTTAGGGAAAAGAAAATTCCTTATACCTTTAATAGTTATTTGACTTTAGTAATTTCCTGAGTATAGTCCTTTTCTTTAGTAATTTTCCTAAATACCTTCCTTTTCTTAAGTACTTTTCCTTTTTTAAGACTTAAGTACACTTGATATTTCAGTGTTACTATTTTTTGTTATATTTGTTTTGTAACATTTTAATGTAGTGGCTGTTTTTGCAGAAAGTTGACTCACCTGCTGCCCAAGAAGATGAGAACAATAAAGTAAAAAAAAATATTTATTTACATTCTTTTATTTGAATAAAGAATTTAAAAAAAAAAAAGAATTTTAAAAAGATTTTTTTTATATTATTTTGTTGAAAGCTGAATATATATGGTATATTTAAATGTCTAAATATAAAAATTCAGTATTTCAGTTCTTTTTTTTCGCTATTAAATGCTTTCCTACTGTGTAACTATAGATTTTCAATTGGTGCAGTGGATTAGATGACTCAGATGATTCTACAGTTTACTTTTCTCCTGAGCAAGGGAATGTCATTTTTGCAAGTGCTTTGGATGGATGGGGATTTGGGTTTGTATCTGTAAACATTTTTTTATTTTGATTAGTTTGTAATAAATATTTGACTATAGATTTATGTACTAGTGAAGTACACTGCTCATCAAAATTAAAGGATATTGACAGAAATAAAATTTGGCTGTTACCTATTGAAAAATGATTAAAAGGAATTTGTACAAAACCATTAATCTAAATTATAATGTTAGCCAGTTGATTAATCTCAAAATATTAAATTTAAAGTCAAATTTTTGCAAAATTGATAAATGACAAAAAAATTATCTTTCTTGTTCTGTAACAAACCTTTCTTTAATATGGTGTGCAGTCATCTCTGACAAAATGTGAACCTCACATCTTAATTTCATTCAGTTTACCAAATTATTGATCAAGTCTTGTGGAACTGCATGCCATTCTTCTAAAAGTGTACTTTTTATATCCATGTGGGTCAAATTAATGCATTTGTCATCCATTAGACAAAAATAGGGCCAATAGCATCCTTAAATAATCTTATATGGGTTGTTAAGGCTTCATTCAGATATTACAGACTTATTACAGAACCTTCATCAAAGATATGTAGCTCATTGCAGCCATTGTTTGATGATTCCACTTCAAACCATGAAATCATTTCCATTCAAATGGACTCTTTCTTGAACAAGGGAAAGCTAGTTGCATATTCCTCACTCTCCAGATCAAAATTTATGTCTAAAATTAATGAGCAGTATGTGGTCCCATTCCTCTTGGCTGCAGTTCACACGGCAATGACATTTCCTTTAATTGACCCTTTGGAAAAAGATATGCATGAGATACTAATCAGTTGTTTTATCACATAAAATCCAAACTTGTGAAGCCTTCCTCCAGCAGTAGAACAGCTCCAAGGTCTAAGACCAGCTTTCTTGTAATTGCTGCTCATTTCTTTAATTTGACAGTGACAAAAGAATATCTTCTGATGCAGTTGTTGCTTTTACCCATTCTTAATCAGGCTACTTACTCACTGATTTACTGCTTCAACAGCAGCTAAAAGTTCTTAATATGATGCTTTGAGGGATATTCAGATTTTGGATGGCATCTGTATGTGTTTGCTCCCCTCTCTTTGACCTACCAATAACTTGGCACTTTTCAGTTCATTTAATTGATGTCTTTGAGCAATAACTGATTAATACTGACTACTCTTAGAAATAGCATTAACTTTAAACAGTACTACACACCTGAATTCCAGCATATGTTCATTGTACAACATGCTATCAGTTACTTTACTTACATATTTCAGTGCATGGAAGTCCAGTGTTGGGTTCAATTATTTGAGGATTTTAATGAGCGAGCATATTTTATCTGATAATCCTCTAATTTTGATGAGCTGTCTACTATACAGATTGCACAAAAATTTCTTGAAAAACAGGAAATAAATAAATTAAATAAAAATTAAAAGAGAGTAATTGTTGAGTTATATAGTTTGAGGAACATGGAACTGTTATTTACTTGCCAAAACTTCTTATACATTCCTATTTCAGTCTTTGAGGTAAGAGGCAGATATTTCAGTGTTACTCGCGTATAAAATAAAATTTGGGTGTATATCTGTGCAAACGTCTTATAATCTGCCACTAAAAAGCTACTGAGACTTTAGAAAAAATATCCTTGAAATTTTTCTTTGGTTTATTTGTACTAGCCAGACTAGAAATAATCTTTTTGGTGTTTTTCAATATTTTATTGATAGATGGGTAAAGAATGGATTCTTTAAAAAAATAGGTAAGAGGATTGCTGAGAGTTCAGTGAGCTCTCTCTTTTCAGTTTTGTATGTACCACAGTGTTATAGAACTCACTGGAATGTAATTTTGTAATGCTTACACTAGAAAGACTTAATTTTATGTGTAAATTTTTAATTTCTGAGAATTGAATGATTCTCAGATTCATTGAATGATTTTATAAAGTGATCACCTGAATAGCAGATTTGTAGTTTGCCAAAGTAGCAGCATTTTATCTCTGACATCTTAAGGATTAACTAAATAGCTTCAGCCTTCCCATTAGACGGAGAATGTTCCGTTCTATAGTCAACTAATGGTAAATAAACTGAAAAACTATTTAGTGTTGTCATTGGGTCTGAGTGTAAATCAAGATCCTAGAATAAACATGCAACCATTTAGATTCAATGTATCTGCTGTGTAAAATTTTCATTTGAGTTATTTTGAATTGAACTTTATTAGAAGTTATCTTCTCCAAAAATTTTGTCATGTCAGTTCTTTAGGTAAGCAACCAGTGAGTTTATTAGAGTACAAATCACTTCATGTTTATTAGAAGTGTCCTTTCTTTTTTTAGATTTTTAAAGATTTTTAACTTTCTGTAATATTCCATGCTGACTGTGCAGCCTTTACCCTAGTTCTAGTTACAATTCCTTTGATAATTATTTATAGGTAATCATATTAGTTTCTTATATGGGCATGAAGTCTTTTCAAGTTACATCCATTTCCAGTCAGATTATGCTCAACCATTACCTATAACTGCTCCACATCTGCAGTCAACTGCTACTACAAATAATTGCTATCTATTTTATGAATTTCTTCAATACCCGAGACCTGAACTATGCTTACAAAAAGATATGTTTAAAATTTATTTCATCTGTTACACACAGGATAGGGCTACACCCAAGCACCTGCACTGTGACTTTGTCACCTAAATCTGAAGTCTTTTGCTTAAATATTTCCTTCAAATAGAAAATTTTACAAGCAGCAACATAGCTTGAATGTACATTATTTTCATTCTTGCAGTAATCAGTCATAGAATATATTTTTGAATTACTTACAACATTTTCATTATTTCCTTGCCGCAAATTATTATAATTTTTTTAATTGTAATGCTTCATGAAATTGGAATTGCCTGGATATATGTATTATATTTTAACTCTGTGGGCAATGTGGCTGTTTTTTTTTTTTTGGATTAACTCATAAAGAGCTAGACTGAGACATAATTTGTTCCTAGATTTGTATAATTATTATTTTATTCTTTATTTCCATTCATTGACCTTTCATTAGAGAGTTAAAGTTCCATTTAACTGTTCACTCAGAGTAATATTTAAATCATTAAAGTAATTAAGGAAACAAAATATTAATAACAACGTAGTAGAACAGGTAAAAGTAAGGCCAACATCTGTGCATTTCTGTTAGTATATATATAAGGTATTAACGAGCCTTGCTTCCATCCCAGTTTTGAGGGAGAAATCTTAGAAAGGTGCAGTCCAAGGGCCTCTTACCCCTCTTCCCATACCATTGACCTCTCAAAATGAATGATTTCATTCAATTTTTATCTTGCCATACATTTTGAATGCCCCTTTGCTCCACAGACACTAAATGTTTACAAACATCCATGCCATCTCTAGGATTTGAGCTGAGCTTATGGGTATGGCAGTCAGCATCACTAACCACTATATCAGCTGAGTGGCATGTAATGTCTAACTAGTAACAACCAATTTCATGACTAGATAAAAGTAATCATACCGCT
Source organism: Stegodyphus mimosarum (assembly GCA_000611955.2). Taxonomy (NCBI): domain Eukaryota; kingdom Metazoa; phylum Arthropoda; class Arachnida; order Araneae; family Eresidae; genus Stegodyphus; species Stegodyphus mimosarum. Next base: position 221,987 of record KK116743.1, on the reverse strand, counting down.
TAGAAGTTTAAATTAACAATATGTCTACTTTGAATGACACTATGTCTAATCTTTTCAAAATTAGCAGTCTGTCTTGTTCATTGTAACTTGGGTATGCAGCTTTTTTGTCACTTTCTTATTATTTAAGACACCGAGGTATTTACTATTTTATAGAATATGTATTTTTCTATTAGCTATTCATTTCTGTTGGTCAGTTTTTGAGGCTGCTGATTTGATAAACTGATTTTTTATGTCAACCTTTATTTCATTCTCTGAGCACCAAGAAAACAAGTACACCCAACCTTATTTTGCTACTATTTTAGTAACTTTGTTTCACCCTATATGAGGACCTGAAGCTCTAATAACCAAATAATTTGCATTATCAACTCCACCCTTTAGCAGACTTTGAATCTGTATTCTGTCAAAGGGGAAATGAAAATTAGCTATTAGCACACAAAAATGTAAGCCATACGCAGGATAACTCCTGAAAAAGATATGAAAACTAATAATGTGTGTAACATATATTGTTATTCATAGCATATATTGCTATTCATCAAAGGCAAAAGTAATTTTGGTTTAGACTGACAATATAGTTTTCAAGTCTGCTGGTAAGTGCAGCCAACTATTTAATGGCTTTCGCACTTTCAGTGCAGTAACTTCTTTAATCTGAAAAAGGGGGGAAATTTCAAATTGCAAGTAATTTTTAGTTTAATTTCCTTTTCTTTTAAACATATTCCCTTTGATAATTGTATGCATTTCCATTTTTGCATGTGTTCCTTTTTAGGAAAGTGCTTCTAAGCAATTATTTCTTTAAATCCGTGAATTATAGACCTCAAAAGTTTATTTGTGGGTATTGTCTAAATTATTTTTCTGACCTCCTATTTGCTTTTATTGTATTATTTTTTCATTCCTTTGATTTATTATAGTAAAGCTTTCATTAGAAATTAAAAGCATTCTTTAAAGCAAGTTTGTGGCTGTATGTTTTAATAGCAGTAGTATATTTCATAATTATCTCTTTGATGTGTGATGATCATCACTTATAAAATAGATAATTATAATTAAGTATGCAATTAATTCTTTAGTTACTGTTCTAATCGAGAGAAAAATGTATGTAGAAAAAAAGAGTTGGGAATAAAATGCATGGGAATAAATGTCTGTTCATTCATATAAGAGAATTAAATGAGAAAGTGAAAATGCCAAAAATTTCATATTTATTTATGTATTAGATAAATTATCTTTTAAGCATCTATATAAAAATTCAGTTTTTTTCATTTTTAAATATCAAAATGGCATTTTCAGTGATAAGATTTATTTAACAAATGTAAATCATATTTCTTATGGTAATAAATATGTTGTTTATATGTTAAGTGATAAATAAATCAGAGTTTCCTGTTATTTAAAAAATGTTATCCGAGTAAACAATTAAAAACACAACTTCAAATCTTCAAAACATCCATTTTTATTTTATTGTCAACAATAACCATAGTAATGCAAAAATATTTTATATACCACTTTGCGACTGCACCGATAGTCTCACAGAGCATGCTAGCGCCCATCACAGCACAAATACAAAAATTTTAAACACCTGTTAGAACGAATAAGTTTTATTTAAATACATAAGGAAACAACAAAAACAAGAAGCAAAATTGCAAATTGCAAGGTTTGGAGCAATAAAATGCAGCCAACAGCATGACTCCTATAACTAAAACCATTGTGCTGGACTAACTGCATCTTTATGTATAAACAGAGCTCAACGAATCCACTAGTCATAATCCACAGTAAAGTTTTGCGGATATAGAGGTTTAGCAACACATTTTACTTTGTTAATTGAAGTAATGTTATAGAATTAAATATAAGGTCTGATTATATCTACGCCAGTATATAAAGCAGTATGTTATGGGGATTTATGTGCTGATTTTGATATACTGTATATACAATAGAGTTTAGGATTTCACTTTAGAATCATTTTTAGTCATATTTATAAATACTTATAAAAAAAATTACTTTTTATTATAATTTTTCAGGATCTCACATTTTGCCAAAATGTATGCATCAAAATTAGGTGCAAATGAAGATATTCTTAAACAAACATTGTGGGGAGATTTTTATTTCAATTCAAAAACTAAACAAGTTTTGAAAGGTGCAATGGTAAGTTTTATAAATTATTTTAACTTGGGTAAATTTTGTGAATTTCTCTCGAAAACTTTTTTAAAGATTAAAATAGAAGTCATATATATATATATAATGTTTTTATTTCACTTGATTATTTATTTTGTTTTAAAACATGATATTTTTATGTAATTATATTTTAGATTTTATTTGCTGAGACATTCTTTGAAAATGTTAAATTAGTAGTGTAGGCAGCTCAGAATTAAAGCTCTTATGCTTGGAGTAATGTTTAGGCTTTAGATTTTTTTTAAAACTTAAATTTTGTAATAAAGTTTCTGTCAATTTCATCATTAATTTTTAAATTAATATTTTTTTAATTAAAATCATTTACCAAGTTATATTAGTTTTCTTAAACCAAATTTAATGCAGTTTCTCAAATTTCTGTCATAAAAATATGGTTTTTCACTTTGCATTGACATTTTTATTTGAATCATCACTGATTGATTAGTAGTTATAAAATAATATGATAACATTCTACTCCTCATCGGAATTTGGAGAAAAAGTACATTGTTAGTAAGCTTTTGTAAACGTTATTACTCAGCACATTTTTAATATAAATTATTTTGAGCGCATTATGTGCTGGAAACTTAGTACATTATTGCTAAACAAAAACATCATTATTATGTAACTGTTTTGATAAATTATTAATAATTTAATATTAATTTTTATGCAGTTTACCTTTCTTTATCTAAACCTTTCCTTTTTTTAGGCAAAAGCCAAAAAGCCATTGTTTGTCCAGTGTATTTTAGAAAATATCTGGTCTGTTTATGAAGCAGTTTTAGTGAACAGGTATTTATATTTTATTTTATTTTAAGCATAGGATTCCCTTTTAAAGAAATAAACATTTTGTTAGAATTAAAACTTTAGAAAAATATTAGTGAAAATTGGTTAATGAATAAATATAATTATTATTAGTTTTAATTGAATTTCTGTTTCTTGGAGGTGGTATATAAAAAGTTTTCTAATTATATATATATTGTAAGAATAGATTTCTTTGCTTTAGATGTTTCGTGTCTGTATGTGTTTCATGTATAAATAATAATGCAGCTTTGTTGGTTACTTATTGTTATGCAAAATGTTAGTAAGATTTTATGTATAAATTAGATGCGTAGTTTTTTTAACTTTTTAATGCTCCTTTGTGTACTTTTTATGATATTGTTAATAATTTTTGTGTTTTTATCATTTGTTTAGGGACAAATTAATGGCAGATAAAATTGTTAAATCTTTGAATTTAAAGATTTCGCCTAGAGATACTAATCGTAAAGATCCCAGAATTTACCTTCAAGCAATATTCAGTCAGTGGATTTCTTTGTCAAGTGCAGTATTAGGTCTGTAATGGTATTTTTTACATAATCTACATATCTTTTACATTATTTGTTTTGTGCAAAGATGAAGAATTTGGAGCCTTTTGAAGTATTAGTTCAGGCTTTTTATGTATTTTTTTCACATGTAGAATTTCTGGTCTTTATGAGGAAATATTAAACTGAAAATATATTAAATTATTTGTTTTTAATTGTGTCAAAGAAAATGTAAATTCATTTTGTATGTTTTATATATATATACACTGGTGTGAAAAAATTAAGGACGAGACGTTTTTTTCAATATAACTTTGTACAAAAGCTTTCCAAATCAACACATTTAATACCGTTAGATCCCCAATACGTAAGGACATGAGTAATGTAAACAACACTTACTAAAAGAGAAATTAGAGGGATAAAAAGAAGCTTTATTGAAAAAGTAGCATGGAGCACAATGCGACTGAAGGCCGAAACATCCCTGTGATGGGTGTCCAGCAAGAAACATCCGGTCTTTAATAGGGGATATGATCTCCCCTGACTGCTAGGCAGGTTTCACATCATTTGTACATGCTGGATATGTGGTTGTTAATGAGCTGTTGAGACACTGCTGCTCGTTCCTCTTGTATCACCAATCTTACTGGTGATAAGTTACGTTCTGCTACGGGTCTCCCTAGTAAGTTCCGTACATGCTTGACGGGATTTAGATTCAGAGACCTTGTCGACCAATCCATGTGTTCAATATCTTCACTCTCCAATAGCTCTTCGACAGTAACTGTACGATGAGGTGGAGCGTTGTCGTCCATGAAGAGGAACTGAGGACCCATAGCCCTTGTGAAAAGACGCATGTAAGGAAGAAGAACCTCGTTAAAATAGCAGTCCCAGGTGACGAACCTCCTTGGGAGATATGAAGGTCGGTCCGGCTACCAAGCATTATGTCTGCTCGAACGAGAACTCCGCGACCTCCAAAACAGTCCCTTTTGATGATGTTGAAGGGGTTATTGCACGTTTCCTGCTCTGTCCAGATGTGTGTGTGTTCTTCTGGCCTGTAAGGCAATATACCGGTCATCTGCGGGTGTGGTTCCTCGTGGACGACCACTACTAAACCCCCGGATAGCTGTTTCTGTAGTATGAAATTGTCTTCAAAGTCGTGAAACGATGCTGTGAGCAATTCCGAACTCTGCAGTCACACTTGTCACACGGCCTTCCTCCATGAAATTGTCTTCAAAGTCGTGAAACGATGCTGTGAGCAATTCCGAACTCTGCAGTCACACTTGTCACACGGCGGCCTTCCTCCAACTTCCCAATGATTCGACCTCGGGTAAAAGCATCTAGATGTCGTCTAACAGATTGATTACTTGCCATTTCTCGATGAGGCAGCAACTCGGTGTGATTTTAACTGCTATACGGCGTGCAATCTCTTTGCCAGAAATACTGATCTTACACCGACAACATGCTTTATACTACTCAGACACTCCCCCATTACGTCTACCTGCATATCTGCACATGTGCTACCGTACATCACCTTACTTAATCTCCTGATTGGTCTTTCTGTCCGCTCTGCCTCTTCGTTCAGCTGATATGCTAATTTTTCGACTTCGTCCTTAATTTTTGCACACCAGTGTATATATATATATTTGAGTTATGCAATTTGTGCTCTGCATGTTTTATGGAGGAGCAAATATTGAATTTATATAGCTAAAATTGCACACATATTTTACCTTTCAACCAGCCAAGAGTTTGAAGGTCCTGAAAAGGTTATTAAAAGAGCTGTTTTCTTCATTACATGGAAATGTCATTTTGTATATAGCCTTTTTCTTTCCAATATTTAATTGTTTAACACATTTCAAGATACACACTCATACTTACATGATGAAGTTGGGATAAACATTGTTGTATATAAATATATAGTTTTGTTTGTTCAATAGTTCATGTATAGTTTGTTCAATAGTTCAAAAAGAGTACCAAAATCATGGAAATGCACTGCTCAGGAACTGTTAAAAACACAGACAGTTCAAATGGTTAAATGTTAAGAAATAGTTGAATGTTTGATCTATTATTAATTTCTCTAGTTATTCCATTTATTGCTTTGTAGGCCTTGAGTCTGTATTTAATTGTGCCTGAATCAACTGAAATATGCAGTTGTAATGGTTGTTGTGATTTTTTACCATGCAGATGTTGAAGGTTATGTATCTTTTTACATAACACAAAATGTTTAGCATATTTCCGAGAAGGAAATTTTTGGGCTAAGAAAGAATTTACTCAGACTGAAAGGATTTGATAACAGTGGGTATTTTAAAGTTGTAAAAGACTAACTGGTTGATCCATTCCCTAATTCAGTGACTGGAAACATTATTTCAATCTTTACCTCTCATATATCAAGGCTTATGTTTGGCTGCATTTTAACATTTAATGATTTCAGTAGATTTAATGGTTTTAGAGTAATATTTTTATGATCCCAGCATTATTTTTTTATAATCTTGCTTCTCAACTAAACATTTGAAAAGTTTAAACATTCTAAAGTGTGTACTACCTTTTTAGTTTATTAATAATTTTCAAAAGCTTAATGAACAGTTCATTTCTTATTTGATACGCATTATTTGGCACTTAGCATAGAAATAAAAAGTGATTTCCTACGTTTTACAAATATAGATTTTGTTGTAAAACAAGAAATATTTCAAATTTGTATCTTTGTCAAATAAATATATCCCCCTTCCCCCCAATAATGAAAATAATGTTCTTGCTTTATAAAAATCACTTATACAGGAAGTAGACAACACAAAATATTGTTACGAATTTTGTACATATACGAATAATTTTAGTGAAATTATATGTGAATTTTTGTATTTTTCTCTATAATGTAACATGAAAATCTAGAGAGAAAAGACTGCCAAAAAAATAAGAATACAGGGGCAAGTCTATTTAACATTGAGTAAAAGGCTATCTCGCTAATTTGATGAGAAGTTGCCAAACTTGGCAATATTTTGATCCAGTTCCTGTATCACTGTAATAAATATTGTATTGTAATTGGATTACTCTAATTGATTTCATATGTAACTGTAAGTGTATTCAGCCCCCATATAGTTTGCAGTAATTTTGAGAAGCAGAAAGTATTAGAAATATCTTAGTAGCCGGATGAAACTGTGTAAGGCAGGAGAGAGCATCTACCCTCACTTGTTGTTGTGATTGTTAGTTCAGAGAAACCAGAGTATTGGAAGCTTCGCCTTTTAGATGTGTTTTGCTTGTGTTACGTTTAACAATCTTAGTAGTTTGAAGTGTAACTACTGATTGTAAAATGTGATACTATGAACATCTGTACCAAAATTTCCGTGGAAAGTTCCAAAATTCTGAAGTGTTTCTTCTGATAAAATAAATTTGATCAACCTATTATCAAACCTGTGTGCATTAAATCTATTACAAACCTATACGATGCAACAATATTTATTAATGAGGAACTGGGCCACAGTTTTAGCTTGTATTTAATGTGAGCTTGGCAAATACAAGTTGTGTATAATATTCAAGGAAATGCACAACTTCTCCTTATGCAAAGTGATCTGCAATTCAAGTAGAATGACCAGCAAGGAGTTATAGCACATATTTTGGTCTTAGATGTTCACATCCAAACATGCTGGCACATGTGATGTGTTATCTGGATAGCATATGCCAATCATGTGCCAGCATTGTGTGAAGTATATGTTTGGACATTGTTTCTATATTAGTAGTCTTTTGATGACATTTTTGATTCAGACAGAGACTGTATTAAAACGCCCTAGCAGAGAATGTGTTGGAATGCCCTCCAGAAGTTCAAATATGTTTGGATCAAAAGATTACGGTTACCCTGTAAACATGCTCACTTCATCCTTCTGCTCATCAAATCTTGCTCCATCACTTTTTTGCCAGTTTGCTACTTTTGATTAACCTGTGCTACTAAAATTTATGATGGAGAAATTATCTTAATTATAGGCAGTTGTTCAACTCACGTTAAAATTTTAGTAAAAGTTTATGTATTCATCGTACCTCCAAACTGTACATCCATTATTCAGTATAGATACTGGAGTGCTATGCATTCTAAAATGCAGATATAAGGTCATTTTTTTAAAACATATGGTAAATTTTCTCAATGGTAGTAATACCATTTAAGAATTTTTTTAATATTTTAACATAAAATCTGCCATGTCAAGCATCACACGGTCATGGAAGGACATGTCTTCAGATATTTTGAAAAATACTTGGCATAATTTATGGCCAACTTCCATATTTCATGTTAGGAAGATGATGATAGTCACAAATTTGGAGATTTTGTAATATCACAAGCAAAATTTTCCATTTTATGAAATTTGTGGAGAACTAAAAATAAATGAATATGACATAACAGAAGCTTTCTATTGGGAGAACAATGTCCTGATCATCAATGAACTATCAGATAGCAAAATCTTAAGTCTGGAAAATATTGCTACTCATAGTAAAGAGTATCAAAGAGGCTGTTGAGAATTAAAAGATTTCAATTGACAGTTTATTGTAAATGCTTCACATAATAGTTACAAGACTTCAACACTGGAACTTCGTAACTGGAAAAGAAATTATGTATATCCATAAAATTAAAGAGAAAATATTAGCAGAAAACACAAAAGAGCTTAAACAACATACTCTGAAGTAAATGTTTAATGAAGAAACAAATATATACCAAGTTTTTTTATAAGATCATAAATGCTTTATTATGTCATAAACAACTCTTTGAAATTTTTTAATTTTTAATATCAACATGTCATCATATTAGATTTAAACTGATCTTAAATCCAAATATTTCTGAAATTCTAGAATCAGTGAGGTCTTGACAATCCTAGATCTTGGACATTTTATTGTTTGTAAATAATGATATGTTATTTCGAAAACAAATACCAGAATATTGCATAGATGAGCTAACTCCAAAAAATAATAATATAAGGGAAATTTTTGTAAAGGAGTGTAGAACAAAGCAACACCAGATTTCTCAATGACTACAAGCAAGTTAAACAGTGAAATAAAGTACCTTTCTATTAGTAATCATATTCTGAAGAAATAAAATAAGTTCAACAGTCAGAACAGTATATTAACTGAAAAGAATTAACAGTTAAAGTAAGAAATAATGAATAATTAAAAAAAAACTCAGAAGAAGTATTGTTAACAATCTGGACAGGAAAAAGGACCTAACAATGTATATGAACAAATTAACAACCTAATTTAACAGAAAACTAAAGAAAAAATGGATATTTAAACAATGGAAAATTAGCAATCTGGTTTTAAGATTTCATCAGAAGTGATATGCCTATTAAAGCAACCAAGAATCAAATTACAGTCTATAACTTACAGAGCCCAAGCAGACTAAATTTGTGATGATGTCAGAAGTCTTGTAAACTTAGGTACCCAGGATGTCAGCAAAATCGTGTGATCTGTGATGTTATGTACTCCTTTTTGTAAATTTAAAATCCTTGTCCTGCTACTTTAGTTCAAAAATTTGTGGTAACATTGCTCCAGCTGTGTTCAATATGGCCTGTCATGAGCATAAACATTTCCTTGGAAACATAGTTTAGATCATAGACTAAAGATGATGCTCAGAATACCACTTCCATTGAATAATTTTGGTTAGTATAGGATGTTTCTGAAGATGGAAGTTTGTCTCAGAGATTTGTGACATTGCTGTCTTATACTTTAGGCTGCTATAAACTTCAACACTCTTCTGTCCTTATTAGTTCACTTTCACCCACTGCTGCTCGATTTCAGAAATGACATTTTATGATATTTTGTGTAGGGTGTCATAACAACTAACTTATTGGTATGTACAGCAGCAATAATCTTATTTGTTGTTATTCCTAAGGCAAATTCTAATAATCGTGCATCTATCCACATCAGAGAAGTCAGTCACAATGGTGTTTAGCTGATGGAAAATGTCCACATACAATCTGCAGAACTAGTGCTAGTTAATCAAATTCGCTGAAACAACCTTGTATTTGGCGTACATTCACTAAAGTGCTAGTTAGCCAATATCTTTACTTTCATGCAGGCTTCTATGGTAGCAGGTATGGGTGAACTCCAAGATCACATTTTGACCCATTTCTGAATTGATGTTTACATTGTTTTGTTCATGTCTGTAATTTTTTCCTAATTTTACCATACTCCAGCTTTCAAAAATTATATTTTATATACTTTAGAAATAGCTGAGAAAGAAGTTAACTCCAGTTAGCACTGTCTTTCAATCTCCTTGTGAAAACTGAGGCAAATGTCTTTTCTTAAAATTTGTCAATCAGAAAATTTTAAACTATTCTTTTTCATCAATATTCAAAGTTGCAGAATTTTATCCAGTGTTTAAAAGAATATGATGTAATTTTATTAGTTTTATTTATCATCAAAATATTAAACTCATAAATTATGAAACATTGTACAATCTAATATAAATATGTCTTTGTAGATTTAGTTACATATCATAACTCTTTTGAGGACACCTGTGGAAACTCATGCATTTATTTCACTTAACTTTTTTTTTTAATAAATTTATTGAAAGCATATAGATTCTCTTTTATAACAGCATATAGGTTGTTCTTCAATTAAATTTCTTGTAAGCAAATGATTTACTAAAAATTAGAATTTTCATTAGATGTCTATGCAGAAGTGTATGTATTTAGGTATTATCACAGCCACCTAAATAGAATATGCCAAAATCTGCAACCACATGCATAACCATTGTTCAAGCAACCATGATTATAGCAATCCTCTATTCAGGCAATGTCATAATTTTTGTTTGCACTCTTTTTGTTGTATTCCAGGTGCCAATGTTTTTTATAGACTGGCTATTTTTGCCTTAAACTCAATTTTAAAATATTCCTTATAGCATATGCCAGCAATGGAAGAAACAGCTGTAAAACTATTACAGATGTACAGTATTTTGCTGTAAAATCACCCAAAGAAAACAATTATGAAAAGTGTTTAGTAATTATCCGGTGCTCAATGCCAATATTGTGGAATTCAGTGTTTTTTTATAAGCATAAACAGGTTGCTGTATACATTGGGAGAAGGACAATGCTAAAAAAATTAGAGAAGTATTTCTCAAAAAATGGGGTTTGTTTATTTTATATATTTGTATTTTAAATGTATCATAGAATCTTAATTTAGTAATTAAAATTTCTATTTTTAAATTCTTAAATGTGTTTTCTTTTGATCTTGAGTCTTGTTGTGATTCTTACGCTAAATATCAGCAGTTTAGGAAAGCTTTTAAAAAAATCCATGGAAACAGTGAACTTGCACCTGATAATTAATTTTTACCATTTCATCCTTAAAAATTCGCCATATTTTGCCTAGGTGGTTGTGCTAATATGTAAGTACTGAAATACAATATTCTTGAGTAATTTCACATATTTGTTTCACTAATTATATTTCTTACCTAGAAATGCTTAAAAATTAATTTTTCTGCAGTCACATTTTTCATTTGTATCTTTTCTATTTAAAATTTTAATTAATTATGTAAAGTTATAAATAATATAAAGTTTATATATGTTTAATTAAAATTTTATTTAGTTAAAAAAATTGTTTATACTATAAAATATTTAGTTCTATAAAAGTTATTTCATTTTCACAGTGAATTGTTGCATTTTGAAAACATAAATATTTTCTTATTTAAAAAATTTTTGACAGATATGGTCTGCCAATGTGTTCCAAGTCCTCTTGAACTGAGTGAAGAAAAAGTGGAAGGTTTAATGTGTTCTAGTTCATATAAATTTGAAGCATTACCTCCAGAAACCCGTCAGTTAAAATCAGGTATGTTTAGTCTTTGCAAATAAGTATTCTGTTTTGTAGCAAATATGTTATTATTTAGCTGGTATCAGAAGAATATCTTCTTTTAAATTGTAGTTTTCATAAATATCATCGTGATTATTATCTTTCACTCATTAATATTCTGGTCTGTAAGAAATAAAGAGTTTGAACTGTCACATTATAAATTTTGCTTCTTTCTCTAGAATCTTGGGTAGTATCCCACTTTGCGAAATTGATCTTATAGATACATATTTTGTAGTAATATTTCCTATGTAACTGATAAATTTCTGTACTTAGAAAATTCTGATATTTTGCAATCATACATAACAATTCTAACTTTTTTTAAATTAATTACAAATATATGAAAAGTGCATTGGAATTTTCTTTAAGATATTTAATAAGTGCATGACTATATTCTGTAAAATATTAATTTAACTGGATTTCAAATTCAGTGCTATTCTTATACTTTGTTTTTTATACATAATAAATTTAATGCTTCATCTCATATTTGGTTTATTTAGCTATTTTTTAAAAGATTTCCTTTTTATAGATTTTTTGAAATGTTCCTCATCTGAAGAAGCTCCTGTTATTGTATGCATATCGAAAATATTTCCTGTAGAAAAGAAAATGCTTCCTGAAAATAAACAATAAATTTCATTTAGGGAGAATTATTCATATTATCTAAATGCAATTATTATTATAATTCTGTCAGGTATACAGGCATGTAATGCAGTCATGGTATCATAACTCGACCAGTCTTCTTTTATTTGCTAATTTTGCGTGTTTTATTTGTAATTTAATTTTACAGTATTAAGTAAAATTTTGAATAAAAATTCATATACATAATACTTAAAGTATATAAAAATGAAGTATGCATACATACCACATATTGCACTACATGTATTTTTGAATATTTTATTTTTCATTATGAAGATTTTTATTGGCAATCACAAATTTTTCAGTTCAGTTTAAATTATATTACTTAATGTGCAATAGTCACACCTCTATATCACTACTTCACTGTAAGTATATGGCTGTTTCCACATTTTATTTTTTGAGGTTTAAATGTGAAGTACATGCCTATAAACTCCGCATACTAATCAAAAGCGGATATTAATTTTCAGGCCTTTAACTAATGAAGAACTGTTGGAACGACGGGATGAGGCAAGACAGAAACATTTAGAAAAAATGTCGGAAAATAGATCTGAAACAGTGGAAACTGCAGCTGACTCAACAGGTTGGCGTCTTAAGATTTTATTTAATACTTTGAATAAAATGTAAAGTATTTTGACAGTAAAATATTTATTTTTGGGATAAATTATACTGTTATTACATGCTCTCTATGGAATATTATAACTCAGCTTTCTTTTATAAATGAAACATGTAATGGCGTGATTATATTAATTACAATTTTTAACTGTAGAAGAGCATTCCCTTTTCGCAAGAAAGCTGGTGAGAAGTAAAATTACCATTTCTAATGTTATTTAATATAGATTTTCTTTTTTATTTAAGATTGCAGTTTGTCTGATAAAAATTACATGGATGTGTTTCATACTTTAAATGCATGAGTATGATTTACTTGAAATTCCCAAAAGTCAAAGTTTGTTTTACATTAGTAAATATGATTAATTAGATGATAAACTCATAACGTTTTCAGTATCTGATACATGTTTTAAAATCCTATAATGAGTAAGTGTGAAATTATCTCTGCTACTTATCCAATGCTTATTTCATTCTGTTTATTTTGGTAGTTGTAAGATTTCTTAGTGTCCTCTCTGAATCTTTATTTTTCAAATATTTCATTTTATTCTTTTAGATTTGTAAGCAACTGCATTATGCTTTTTAAAATGTATTTAAAATCCAGTTCTTATATATCTAGAAAAGGAATGAACTGATTGTAAATTAACTTGAGGCAGAATTCATTCTTACCTTGATGTTTGTAATATTAATAGGAAAGCATTTTTACATAGTTGGTCACATTTTGACGAAGTCGTTTTTCTTCAAGGAACAAAATTATTCTGTAGGTTTAGTTTTACCTTAATTTATAGCTTGCTAATCACTTGAACTGAGACCCCAAATTCAGCATAGCTGCAGATTAAAAGTTTATTCTTTTTGAAAATATTTACTAATTTTTCATGAAAACATTAATTTTGTTTTTTTATCCCCAATTTTTTTTACGTGTTGTCATATTTTTTAATTATTAACTCTTTCTTCTTTCAAAATAATCCACATAGCTTGAGTTTCATGCTAAGAAATGAGGAGCGAGAATATTAAAGTCAATGAGATAATTGGTTGACATCTGTAGAAAACAACCTTATCTATAAAACTTTAAATTTTCTCACAACTTTATCAAAAAATAATTGTCTAATGGAAAGCATCTGTCACCTAGCTTATCTAAAATGAGGTTCCTTTATGAGTAGAATAGTTTCATTGTATTCAATCAACATGCACTTCAAAATATATCTTCATTTTTGAAATCAGCAATTGTTATAATTTAATTATTTTTATATTTATATTTCATAATTATCATTCAAAATTTCCGTGAGTAATGACTTCATTTGAAATGTGCTGAAAATTAGTTATACAAATAAATAACTAATCAAATACAAGTGACTTTAATCAATAAACCTCTAATTTTTATATATGAGTTGATTTATTGTGTTAATCAATTTGATTTTATTGCTTACTTTTAGAAACACAAGATTTATTCTGTGACACAAATGATGCAAGCTGTGATACTGCCTTTGTCGCATTTGCTCGAATTTATAGTGGAATTCTTCGCAAGAATCAACAGTTGTATGTGCTCGGACCAAAACATGATCCTGCAAAAATACTGAATTCAGTATGTGCAAATTTTATGCTAATTATTTTTTAACCAGCAACATAATTTATATTCAAATTATAGGTATTGCAACATAAAATTACCTTATAAATAATTTTTAGGGGTAAAAATTTTATGTTATTAAGTTTGCTAAAAGCTGAAGATGAAAAATCTTAATCTATAAAATTTAATTGTTTTTCATTAACTAAGCTTAAATTGTTCTAATTCAGGGCTGACTTTAATCCATATATAACTGCAATTCCAGATTATTTACTTTCTCAAATCTGGAATTTTGGGAATTAGGAAATGTAGGCTGTGAACACAGTATGCTCAAATGTTTTATTTTTGAAGGCAGTGTGATATTTTTCATTTTTAGTAAGATCCCACAATTGATATTTATGGTGTTCATTTCTGGAATAATATGGTGAATTCAGAATAATATGGTGATGTTTGCAAAAATGTATAATTTCTGCTCTCAACTTCAGAAATTCCAAAATGTAAGTCACTGTGGTTTCTGTGCTAGGGGTTAACAGTCAACTGAATGCTAGAACTAATTCACTATGAAGTATTCTCATTAACAGTGGGCATAACAAATAGCCATCAGAACTCGAAATAATGCTAAGGGAATCAGGACTTCCAATTTCACTCAAAACTGGTATTTTTAAGTTTCATAATGCTTTGATATCATCTGTTCTTTTCACTGGCTTTAAATTTAGGAGACAACTCATATGTGCATTTGTTATAATTTATTTTTTACCAAACCTTTCTATCAGAATATTTTTTGCCTTGTCATAATTTTCAGTGACTAGTGGTAAGCTTTTTATTGACATTAAAACTCTGTCAGTAAAGATTTGAGGTAATTGAATTTGCCTTTTAAATGAGAGTTATTTTATATAACAAATTCGTATTAAGCCCCAAAATTTTAAAATTCACATATGTCACTTTTAAATTTATTTATGGTTAGTTTCGGAAGTTTAACACCAATTGTATATGTACTTTCTGCTGTATCTATAGTAGAAGAATTAAATGGCATCTCATTTAATTTAATACTTTATCTAAGTATTCTATTCATCTTCGATTTGGACAGTGTAATTTTAATTTTATATTACAAACCATCAAATATTCTATTTTGTACTCTTTTTCATCTTTATGGCAGATTCAGTTCCAATGTTCAATATATAGCATTTTCATTTAAAATGGATAAGTCATCTTCTAATAAATCAAATTTAATATTATCTGATTCCATTTCCCTTTCCAGTTTAGTGATTAGTTTTGTAACTGATGTTTTCAGCATACCACAATGCTGTTTTAGTACTTTTAAATTATCCATCTTAATAATCATTATTCAGTCACTGATTGAATGATAATAAATAGTTAAATCATAATCTATCATGATCACTGGTAATTTTGGGACTTCGGCACCATTTTTGTTTTTCCAAGTATGTAATTTGTTTTATTTACTTAATTTTACCATCAATATATAACAGTATTTGGTAAGAAAACTTTTTTTACTCACCTTTTCTTCAAGAACTCCATGGAACACTTGGAATTCTTTTCCATTTTATCACATAGAAAGTTTTATTTACAACTATTTACAATTTGCTTACACCAAAACAGTAATCTTTTTTCTGTCATTGCCATTACATCTTAATCAAAAAAATCCACAAAGCTGTATGAAAAGCAATAAACATAGAATGAAAAAACTGCAGCCTCTCATGGCCACCAGCATGAAACTGTACTAACATATGTATCAAGAGCATTATTTCCACTATGCCACTTTCAGCAAGATAGACTGATGTCTGTGGGAGACAGGGGACTTCAAGGCATTAAAGTGTGGTGTAGGGTGACTGTGCACTATACACACACTTGAAATGCAAGAACACATACTGCAACCATCTGCCAATTTCCTAACAGCAACTAAGGTGTTATGCTAACAATGATGTGGAACATTCTGCATGCTCAAAACATACACCTCTTCCACATATGAAGCATGTGCTTCCCGAGCTGAAGATGACCATCTCTGTTGGGTCGAGTGACTTATTGGATGCTTGACACCAGCAAAAATTGCAAACGATTTCCTGCCACTATTTTATTCTCAATGAGATCAGCATTGTATGAGAGGACATTGTCAACATTCATGATGTGTATGTCATCAACAGGAAATTCCAACAGCAGTATCCATTGCAAAACTCATTATTGTCTTCAGCATCAACATCTGGCCAGGTATCCTCAATGATTATCTGTTGGCACCATATCTTCTGCCCATGCATCTCAATGATACAATGAACCTTAGTTTCGTAATGTATGTCTTTCTAGATTTGGTGCAGATTGTACAGTCCATGGTGCAAAGGGTCGTGTGGTTCAGGCATAATGGTACCCCAGCACAATTTTCCAGTGTAGTTCATTAACTGCCTCCAGGCTACATATCTCATATCATGGAGCTACATAACATTCTCCATGCTACATTGGTTATCTATTGTTTGGCTTCCATGCTTGCCCGATTTCAGTCCTTCAGATTACTTCTTTTGGCTGTCAACATGAGTGAATGACCATATACTTTTAATAAAGAACATGAAATGTTTTATGCTTCCCAGTGGCAAGCATCAGATAAAGTTTCATTGATGAGAAGCAGACTCCAGCTGAATTGAAAGATTTAACTGCAAGCATGGAATTAAATGCTAATCAGATTCAAACTGCAAGAACCTTTACTAGAAAAATTTGAAGATTTGTTTTCAACTTCATCTAGTGGTGTCGATCTTAAGTGTATAAGGCTGCGTTCAGACGGGGGGCATAAAGAGCATAGGGGCATAGTCATAAAGGCATAAAATACGGAAGTTCCGTTCACACCTGCGAGACGGGGTCTAAGCTGTGGTCAATGAGAGATTCCTGTTCTGTATGAATTTTGCCTTATTAAATTGCCTTCTTTCTCGAGTATCAGGTAGCTAGATAGATACAAAAGGGAAGTTGCTGTAGGAATACAACAAGGAAGTTCATCATCACAAAGGGCCCTCACATCGAAATGCTGATGCACTTTCAAGAAGAATTTGCATGGAAAATTGCAAACACTGTTCAGAAGCTGAAATGAAATATGGCTTCAAAATCCCAGTGGTTAGACAAGTTAACATGGACTTCACAAATGAGAGATTAATCTCTGGAACAGCAAAAAACTAAGAAAGGCCCAAATGGAAGATCCTGAATTGAGACACAGATAATGTATTTAATTAATAGAAAATGTGAATGAAAAACACAACTTGCAAAAAATATCACTTTTTAGCCCATTATTTAAAATGGATTTATGTAGTAGCAGTTTGGATTTCTTCATTTAATTCACCATTTGTTGCTAAAGAAAAACTAAATCAATAAATTTGCACTAAATTATTTTAATTCTTAAGGATTTTAGTTCAGAACCATTTAAAAAATATTAGCTGTGCATTTTTATTTCCTTATATTTCTTAAGATAGATTTTCTGCCTATCTGCTCTAGAAAAAAAAAAGTTATATGTAACTTGCTTTAGATATCAGTAAAATTTATGCTGACTAATTATACATAAAAAGTAAATTTCATGGATATGTCAATCCGTGTTGTTTTCTTCCACCCTCCAGCTCTGATTAGAAGCATATATAAGCTGTTATCATTCATAACAGAAATAAAATCACCTGAACTTATTTTATTTGTTCCTAATTTTGACCTCTACAGCATCAGCTTTTTTTCAGCAAAGCTTTTATCTTTGCTTATATTAATATAAAAGATACCATATTTTTTATGTGAAACTTGATAGAAATTTATATATATTTGTATTGTGTAAGATTTTTATCTGATTTACTCTTATTATTATGGTCTCATCTTATTTTATTACTCTTTGATTTGATATGAAAGTTCTGTTCAAGATAATAAATTACTATATGTTCTAATTATTGAATTTTAATATAATTATGATGCATCAATTTTAGTTGTAAAATGTATCAATGAAAATATTTGCTTATCATGTAGAAATTTGTTTTTTATGCATAGGTTTTCATTAAAGTAAATATGGAAATTTTACTTGTATACTTCTTTGTATCTTGTAGCTGTCCTAAAATTTGTATTTTATCTGCAGGATCTTCAAGTGAGTGATAAAATTACAGTTCATGACCTTCGACCGGATCAACACATTACATTAGCTACAATCAAAAATCTATATCTACTTATGGGCCAAGAACTTATTGAATTAGAGGATGCTTCTGCTGGAAATGTGATTGGTAATATTAAAAAAAATTATTTAAATGAACAGTCATATATTAAGACAATATGTATTTATGCACTATGATATTTTTACATGGCAATCTGATTTCAGGGACATTAAATAATGCTAATTGTTTTGCTTCCGATTTCTTAAAAGGAAAGATAGGTAATTTTAGAGTGACAATGGATAGCTTTGCAGGCAATGGTGAAATAGATAAAGAAAAGAACTGTGATAAAGAATCCTTTCCCTTTTAGTTCCTTGTAGTGTAATAGAGAATATTTCCTGTCATTCTAATGAGCCAAATTGTTTTAGAGCCTGTAGAAACTTTGGTGCAAAGGCATGAACATTGTTATGTAAGAAAATAACTCTTTTGTGCTTGATTGTCTCATTGCTGAAATTAGTAAACCTGAAAATAATTCAAAAATTGGGGGGGGGAGTGTTTTGCTTTATGTTTTATGTATTGTTAGAATTGCCCTTGGAAAGGAATAAATAGATGATGGACTGTCATTTCATAGGCTTCATTTCGTCTAATGGCTTGGGTTTGCTACTGTACATGGGGACTGTAAAAAAATGGATTAATATCTGTCTAAGACGGGAAAGCAAGTTACATAGTTTACTTCCATGATTCTAATTAACTTTCAGTAAAATGGTCTGAAATATGCCTTGATCAATGTAAGATTTAGAGGCATAATTGGATCAGATTGTTAGATAAAGGGATAAATAGGGGGAAAAGGGAGAAAAAAGAAAGGAGAGCAAAAGCAACGTGCAGTAGAAAGTCCAATATCCAGACATCCAATATCTGGAAGAAAGATCTAAAATCTGGACTTCAAAGCCACCAGCAGCTTTTTTTTTTTTTTTTGTATGCTTTATGCATGTGCATTTGATTTTTTTCCCTCATAATAAAACATGCGGAGAATCCCAATTCTTTATTTCACTTCAGTGCTGAATAAAATACCTTGATATTGAAGAAACAATCATCTTAGCATAAATTTATGTGATCAATAATTTGACTCCACAGCTGCATGTCTGCTTGGCATACATCTCAAACTAGAACATTCTACATAGAAACATCATTGATTTTATACCAGCTAATATTTTATATCCCTGATGTCTACCTGGTGAATCATTTTTTATTATATTTGGTTTTCGTCACCCAATGTTACAGCACATAACAACTTGTATGATGGCTCCTGCAGCGATGCCTAAACAATTTTTTATATAAGTAATTGAATAACAAAGAGTGTTGTAAACTTTTCTGTTGATATCACACTTGGCAGTGATTACAAATTTAAGGTAAATGCACTAAGAAATGTTGCCAAGGAAAAATTTAATAAAAATTTCTTTCCATATGCTAAAAATAGATTTTGTTAATGATACTCATAAGTCAAAGATTACATTTAGTGCTATCTGAATTAAGAATAACTGATTTGTTATTCTTATAAACCCAGAACCAGTGCCAAAGCTCATATGGCCGCACTGGGTGGTGGAATTTAGGGAAGAAAAAATTTTTGGAATTTAATGAAGCCACTGAGCAACAAAATTAAGGTGACAAAATTTTTAGAATTTAGAGAAAAAACTGAGACCCAAAATTTAGCGGCTGCAAAAATTACCTGCAGAGACTTCATCCATATGGTAAGCTATCTAGCACAGGCCCTCGATAAGCCTTAAGTATATGTGGGAATTTATTTATTGAGGACTCAGATAAGCCTTAAGCATGCATAAGAAATAGATGTAAGTATAATAAATAACTAAAATAATGTAATTCAGACTTAATTGTCTCAATGTGCGATAGAAGCAAAACAAAATTTAACAAAGCAACTTGTCTTTCGTTGCCAGTCTCATGATAGCTGATACTGGAGCTGCTGAACTGTTTGCAGATGAATTTATTGCACTCACTAATAGTGAAAAATTGTCTCAACAAATTTATAACACTGGTGAAATTGGCCTTTTCTGGCAATATGTCCCACGGAATACCTTGGCAGTCTACAGTAAAAGCTCCAACTGGTGTCAAGATTCTAAAGCAAGACTACATTTTAGCATCTGCAAATGCCGCAGGGATGCATAAATCTAAACTTTTCATAATTGGGGAAAATACACAACCTTGAGCATTTAAAGGAGTAAAGCGTTTCCCTGTTATGTATTATCATGCAAATAAAACAGCATGGATAACATAAGCATCAATGAATGATTGGTTTGAAAATCATTTCATACCTGAAGCTCGGCAACATTTGAACTTGGTTGGTTTACCTGATGATGCAAAAATTATCCTAATTATAGTCAACTGTACGATTCGTTCTTAAAGTTTTAGTGAAAGATAATGTATCCATGTATTCTTTCCTCCAAATTGTACACCCATCATTCAGCCATCAGAATAGTGTGCGAGCTGAAATGCAAATGCAAAGTAGCATTTTTAAAGTCCATGTTAAATTTCTTGAATAATGGCAAGACTATTCGAGAATTTAAAAAATATTTTAGCATAAAATCTGCTGTGTGGAGCATCGCAAGATCATTGGCATAATTTATGGCCAGCTACCATTTTTCATGGTGAGGCTGATGAAGGTGATAGCCATGAATATAAAAGTTTTGGGATATTGCAAACCAAACGTGAAATTTTCCAGTTAATGGATTTTGTAAAGAAATGCAGGTAAGTAGTTATAAATAAAGATGATGTAACAGAAGCTTTTTATTGTGATGACACTGCCCCAATCATCAATCAATTAACAGACAGTGAAATCTGCAGTATGGTTCTAGATGCAGAAAATACCACTACCAATCGTGAAAAAAGTGGCAGAGAGGTTATTGTAAATGAAAAAATTTCGATTGACTAGTTAGTTGGAATTCTTGACATAGCAATTACAGGACTTGAACAGTGGAACTTTGTAATTGAACAAGAAATTAGATCTAACTATAGAATTAAAGAGAAAGTATTAGCACAAAAAATGAAGCAACTTAAACAGCTTACATTGAAACAAATAAATATTATAAGTTTTTTTTTTTTTTTGGTAAATGTTGATATCCTTTAGCTCATAAATGCTTTATTATTTCATAAATCATGATTTCATATTTTTAATTTTATAATTTCTACATACCATCGTAGTAGATTAAAACTGATGATCTAATATCCGGGATCGCCAAAGTCCCAACGTGTCCAGATCTCGGGCTTTTACTGTAATGTTCCAGTGTACTGATTTTTAAGAGTTCCTGTTTCCAACGATGATGTGATGTCATCAGCTTGTGGAAAAGAAAGCATTCTTCTTTGCAAACCATGAACATAATCATTTATGAATATCTACAATTTTCTGCAATTTTTGGGAATCAAATAATAATATTCACCTGGTATTGTTAATTGTGTCATCTTCCAGAGATAGATCCGTAACACATTCAAGAAAAGGCATTCTTGTTTGATTACTAATGGCATTCCATTTCTTTGGTGAACTTCCACATGTTGCCCATTGTACAATTTGCATGATACACTACTGAAAGCTATTGCTACCTCCTATTTACATTTGAGACATTGCTCAAAGTGATTTTCATTTTTTTTTTACCCTTAAAAAATTCCTCTAATGCCAGCATTTTCATGACAATAATATGAAGCAAATAGTTCAATTAGGGTTGAGACTATGCTTTTTGTCACTCAATGCAATCATCTATTCTGTTCTAAATTCCGCTATTTCTAAATTCAAAAACTTTTGCCATCTCTGAGTTCTAATGCCAAATATGATTACGTGAGTTGTATCGTCTTTGGCACTGATCATGAATCCATTGCACTGAGAAATCTTTCTATGCTACTGTTATCCAAGCAGTAATGGAATATACCCTAAGTTCATTATTATAGATGGAATTTCATTAAAAAAAATAAATAAATAAAAACTTGTTTCCACTCTTCTACGTGTTTTTGTTATTCTGAAAATTAAAATCTCGACCACCTTTATAGATAGCATACATCGTTGTGGATTTCAGGTCTGTCCATGTGTTACCTAAATGGTTTCTCTAAAGATAAATGTATCCAGCAGGAAACATAGTTATACCATTAGCCAAAGTATTGCTTGTTATATGAAGTCAATCAGAATGCTAAAAATTTAAATAAATACCATCAGTTTTTGTTTAGATATGTTTAAAATTTTTATGTTCTTAATTTGTAGTGCATGCATAAATTTAGTTGTATAATAATAAAAATTTCATTTTATACTTCATTTGCAGGTATCGGTGGTTTAGAAAACCATGTATTAAAATCAGCTACTTTATCCAGTACTGTAGCTTGTCCTGGTTTTGTTGATCTCCATTCATCTACTGTACCAATTATGAGAGTAGCCTTGGAACCTGCTCATTCTAGTATGATATAGTTTTTTTAAATATTTGCTAAGAGATTTAGAAAATTGTAATTTATTCACTTTTTGTTTCATTTAATTTATTTTCATTAAAATATATTGCCTATATATCAGGTAATTTAAAAAGCTCTTATGTTTTTAAAATAGATTGCAATGTGAATACTTTGTAAAAGAAAAAAAAATATTAATTAGATTATCTTTTATCATGGCCTACATCATCTTAGCAACATTTTCAAAGATAAAAATACTATGATGGTAGAATTTTGTATTTTCAATCATTTAAAAAAAAAAGTGCTTCAGAAGCCTTATGATTAGCTGGGCCATCTGTTCTACATGTGGCTACATAATGAATGAATTGAAATATATATATAAAAGCAATTAAAACCTTTCAAGCAGACTGGCTTTTTTTATTATTAATGCAGAGATATAACCATATTCTTACAGTTCATAGTGCTCTGCATAGCCATTGCCCAGAAGAAGGGGGGATCCTTTTTTAGGAATACATTCTTATGCTTGTGATAAGTATTATTAAAATTTAAGGTCATATGTGTTATTTTTTTTCTTACAGACAGGTACTAATAATTATTCTTATCATTGCAGCAGCAAAGTAGTCACTAGGTATTGCAGGTTGTTGACCTGGAATAAACTGTGAGAGATTTATATAGTGTGTTTTTCAAACTATTCATTGCATGGCTAGGGTTACATGCAGTCCTTTGTCACTAAATTTGGAATAAGTATCTTTTTTTATGAATTACATGATGGTTAGTCTAACAACTTGCATTATGACATATTCTGATTTCAAAATGTTGAAAGCAGTATTTGTTATCTTGGTAAGGCAGCTAACAATTTTTAAAAATTTTCACTGGCATGTATCATTCATACATAACTACAATTTATATAAATAAATGAATTGATTATTAACAAAAGGGATTGATTATTAACAAATACAACAAAAAATCTGTAAGTGATGTAAGTAAACAAAATTTGGCAGAATATTTTTAAAATTTATTCTTATCAGATAGGAACATAAATATCTGCTTCATTGATGTTAAGTGTTATGTTTATTTTTAGGAGAAATGCCTTCTCTTGTTAGAGGTATGAGATTGTTGAATCAAGCTGATCCTTGCGTTCAAGTGTTTGTTCAAGAAACAGGAGAGCATGTTCTTGTCTCTTCAGGAGAAGTACATTTGCAGCGCTGTATAGATGATTTGAAAGAAAGGTGAGGTATATTTATTATAGTAATTTATGTTGTAGTAGCTACTTTAAATATATTTCCAAAAATTGTTAATTTAATATTTTATTTTTATTTTACAGTGTTAAGTCCATATAATTTTAAATGCTTGTGTTATTTTCCCAATATTTAAATTTAGAACTCAACAACTCAAGATTGAAAATGCTAGTCCTAGCTGAGTCAGTTTACTTACGTTTGGGGTTGGGTTATTCAATTATGGCAAAGCACACGAGGGCTATCTGCCTAAAGGGAGGGATGCCTTCGGGGAGGACTTTCTAAGGGAAACTGGCTCGTATACACGTTACACATGGGGAAAACCACGAAAACGCCCATGCAGCCAGCCCGTTCGCGGGATTTGAACCTTAATGTTTCTGTAATACTTTTGTTTTGGCAAAAACAAGAACTGGTGCATTAAGCAAGAAAGATTTCTGAAAAGCACAAGCTACTCCTTCAATAGCTGCAGTACAGACAGCAACTGTTCAGTATAAATTTGTATATATTGTCTTATTTAGTACAATTTTGCAAGCAATTTATTTAAACAAATGACAAATAGAAGTATACCCGAAATTGATTTTAAACAGACACATTTTTTGTAGCTGCATTTTAGCATTTAATAATTTTCTAATAATGACTCAGACACATTATTTTGGCTGACATGAAGCTTGAACATTAAGTACAGTGATTCTCAAGCTTTTTTGCCCCATGCACCTCTTTTACCATTGCTAGATTATCATTCCCACGCTCCTTTCCAAAATTTGAAAATTTCATATGCATTTATTACAATAAATGGCAATGCAATTCCCAGCTGATGGCAAATAGTATGGCAAATCCAGTGCACTGCTGTTTCTCTGATCACTATAAGATAGAAACATGGGAATTCTAAGCATAAAAAGTATTTAGCAATGAAAAATTGAAAATTTTCACTAACTGAAAAAAATGCAAACTATGTGCACATCGGTAACCATATTTACCAGTAACATACCAGAACTCAAACAAAGAATTTCTAAGCTTATGAATAATCCAGTTACTTCATGAGCACTCTCTTCTGCCTCTTGCTGCATATGCCTGCTCCCTAAAGGATGTCTCTCTGCTTTTAAATAATTATTAAAAATGTAATTAAAATCATAATTAAAATTGTGCAGTGCATATTGCCCCTATTGTGCTGTACCATGCCATAAGATGTGTCTGAGTAGAGTAATCAACAAGTAATAAAGATACATTCAGATTATCAAGTTATCTGTGATTCTTCAAAAGTAACATCTAGTAAGATGCCAGCAGTATGACCACCATTTCCATTCATTTACTATGCCATCGGTATACCACTGCCATTCCAGCCATGATTGTTAGCAAATGGTTCTACTAAATTCTCTCCATTGTACCAATTTATTGTCACAACTTTCAAATCAACAGGGTTCAAACCTGTTTGGGAAAACCCCAATGGATTTCATATTTTATTATTACATACACACACACACACACACACATATATATAAGAAAAATAAAGAATATGTGAAAGATTAAATTAGCAACGCAAATGTCCCTTCTCAGTTCTGAAAATAGTAACCTCTCTCAGCACTGCATCATTTCTAGATTAATCTATGTCGTATGTAATTCTGGTGATGTAAATGGAACTAAAACTCAAGCGGCCATTAATAATTTTGCAGAAGTATTAACTATCCAATCAAAATGCATTGAGAACCAGAACTAACTCGGTTTGAATTAAGATTTCACCCTGAACATAACACACTTGCTTTCAACGCTTTGTCCTAGCTGGACTGCTGTTTGTCTGTTCCTTCTATCTTACTAAAAAATTTTCTAAAATGTAAACTTTTTTTAACTAGATTGCGGCCACATCAAGCTGAAATAAAAAATGAAGACCGCGTTCAGTCCACCTCCTGGGATATGTAACTTGGAGAAGGTTATGCATTATGCATGAATTACGTGCCCCTCTGCACTATGGATGGTACCATCTGGCAGAGTTAACAATGTGTGTTTCAGAAAACCAAGGTGCATTGTGCCATTAACGTGTTTGATCAGAAAGTGTGCTTCAAAGCATAATCCTGCCCAGATTCCCATACTGAATATCTTTAAGTTTTCTGAGGGACACGTAGGGACGTTCAACCACTCATAAGCATTATGCATGTTGGCAACATGTTCTTGTGTAAAGCTAGTGTCGAGAATAAAACAGTGGGAAATTATGGATTATTCATGGTAGCATCAAGTATCCAATGCGAGAACTCTATCCAACGAAGATATACTATGTATTGTCACCTTCAGCTAGAAGTTGTGTATTTTCTACATGGAAAGGGTTCATAGTTTAAGTATGCAGAATCTTCCTCTTCACACCATCTAACGCAGAGCATTGAATTCAAGTGAAAAGACTCAAGCTGTTGTTGACAGGAAATTAGAAAACTGTTGTTAATACTTGTGGCTCCATTTCAGATGTGTATGCATTGAGCAATTGCCTTACATCTCTCTGTACTAGTGTGAAATATCTTATTTCCCGTAATCATTGGTTGATCTTGGCAAAGATAGTGTGGTGCAGACAATCTCAATTCAGTTATTGCTCTTGGATTATCCACTGTGCTAAACATCTACGCCCTCCTTACTGGACCATAATTCAAAGGCATGTCACATAGCTGCCAGCTTTTTCAGTTTTGCCAGTATACTCATGGTTTTTCTCCTCATATCCCAGTAGATGATACTATCTCCTTATTTTTAATATTAGCCTTTTAGTTTACAGTCATTATGTAAAGTTAAAAATTAAGCTAAGGATAGTGCCATTGATAAACTACGAGCAGAATTTTGTGAATTTCAGCTTAAAGATCTTTGTCATGAATTTTTTGTATTGATAAGCAGTGGGTTTTGATCTTAAAACTCCGTAATGACCTTGGCAAAGAAAAGTATCCAAGGCTTTTCTTACACTGTACAATTTTGGCTATTCTTTGCAGTAATGCTTGAACGTGAATGAATATTCAATCAGATGAGGAAAATAAGGAAGACTTTCAAATGCAGCTCTAGAAAAGTTTTTAACCCTCTAAGTATCAGAGAAAAACGAAAATGCTATGAAAAAATTTATGATGTCAGAATTTTAAAATAAAAGCTATTACTTGTTGAGTTCATTATTAGTATATGTTATTCATTATTAGTGCATATCATTTATTACTAACTTATATCATTCATTGTTAATTTCATTACATATATCCATTGTGATAGCTATCTTCAAAATTTCATTATATATGTATGTATGTGTGTGTGTATGTAGAGAGAGAGGATAGGTAGATAGATTATATGTGTAACTAGATATATATGTGATTAGAGTATCTCCTAGGAAATATGAAGAAAATTTAGATAGTAAATCAAAATTGGAATATGTAATTTATTAAATGCTGAATTAATAAAAATTAAGAATCATAAAAAAAGTATATTTAAACAATTAAAATTGTTGATTTCACAGAAAGATCTTGACTTCTCAAGGGGAATTGGAATCACCAACAATCCATTTGAATAGTGTTTCATCTTTTTTACATTTCTAAGCAAAATCCCTATTCCAAACATAAATTTGCTAATCAGTATTATAAAACAACCTTATTTAAATCTTAAATTATTTTAAAATGTGAAAAAAATTCCCTAATTTCCTGCTGTGATGAGAAACATTTAATTTTAAAATAAAATTGGTATCCATTCAGAACAATACTTAAACTATAAATAAGAATAATTAAATAAAAATTAAGAAGCAATGAAGTAAAAATAATTAAAGAAGCATCAAAAATAAATATATTAATAATGGATTTTTACATATAAAATGGCCCAAATTAATTTTAAATGTTACTTACAGTTTCACAAGGTTTGCCATGAACAAGATTCCATTTTATTCATGGCAACTCATGATGCTCCAAGCTTATGTCTAGTGGCGTGAAAATTGAGACGGGATGGGGGTTGCCACTGGCATAAATTCTCTTACTGTATGGCATGGTTCAACAAAATAAAATGTCAGAAAGTTTAGAGTGAAATCCTGCCATACAGGATTGTACAGGGTGACAATTATTGAACTATATGAAATAAAACTATCATAACTTTTGAAAGGTTTGTGTGATAAAGTTCAAACTTCGTGGTTGGTCACAGGGCATAATGGGAACTAGTATGCGCTTGCGCACAGAACTCGTTTTTGTCGGCCATTTTCAAATGAAAATGTCACAGTACAGTGTGCCTGAGCATATAGCACTTGTAAAGGCCTATTATGCGAGCACTAACAGCCCGATTGCAGTTCAAAGGAAGTTTGCGACCAAGTGCAATCTGAAGACAACCAGTCCAAGTGTGCTAGCAATCAAGAATTTTATTCACAAGTTTGAGAGAACTGGTAGTGTTTGTGATGAGAGTGATGGCAATGTCGTTCAACTGACAAGTGTGAAAATGCCTGAAAACATTGAGAAGACATGCGCTGTGTTTCAAATGAGTCCAAGGCAATCGATCAGACGAGCTGCACAACAGGTGGAATCAGCCGGGAGACCCTGCGACTGCATCTCTTACCATACAAAATTCAAAGCTATCAACCATTAAGGCACATGGCCACGGAACAGTGGTTATGTTTCTCTAACTGTATTGTTGAGAGAATTGACAAACAGGAATTTTGGTTTAGTGACGAAGCCCATTTTCATTTGGATGGGTTCATCTGTAAACAAAATCGGCACATTTGGGGGACTGACAATCCATATTTCGTGACTGAGAAGTCTCTGCACCCTCAACAGGTGACTGTGTGGTGTATAATGTTCAGTCATGGAATAATCGGTGCAATATTTGTTGATGGTACAGTGACTACTGAATAATACATGAAGGTTTCGGAAAGAAATTTCAGCCCCATTATCCAAAGTGCCCCTGATTTGACAAAACATGGCTCATGCAAGATGGAGCTCGACCCCGTCAGACCAGAAAAGTGTTTGATGTCCTAGAGGAGCACTTTGGAGACCAACCACATTCTGTGGGGTACCCAGAGGCTACTGGAAGGAGACTCGCTTGGCTGCATATTCACCGGATCTGAACATGTGTGACTCATTTTTGTGGCACTATATTAAAGACAATATGTACAGAAATAATCCCAAATCCATTGCTGAGCTGAAAACTGCCATTCAGGAAGTCATTGACTGCATCAATGTTCCAACACTGCAGCAGGTCATGCAGAATCTTGCTATTCATCTACGCCATGTCATAGCCAAAGATGACAGGCATATCAAACATGTCATAACCTAAATCTGAATATCTGTAGTGACATTTACATGTTGATTAAGGTTTGTGCGTTCATTAGTTTCTAAATAATTTACATTTTATTTCATATACTTTAATAATTGTCACACTGTAAATGTGTGTACACGCATACATGTGTGTGTATTTTATATGTGTTATATATACATGTATGTATGCACACACACATAGGATAAAAAGTATATAAATTAAAACTATAATTTGCAATAGCCTCTAAAATCTTCATTTTAATTTGATTCTTTGTCTTTTCTATCCTAAAAGTGTTAATTGCTTGCAATAATCCTTTATGAACTGCATCATTTCAAAATTAGTAGCTATCACATGATTTTTATATAAAGCTTATTATGCAGGTAGCTTACATAAGGCTTTATCTGATATTAATTTTAGAAGCTTTAACTAAACAGGACAAAATAAACTAGGATTAATGCATTGTAAAGTAAAACTGAAATCACTTTGAACCCAATTTTCATCTTGATCACATCTCATTCACTGTCTGCTTCCCCCAATCTGTTATATCATATTTAATTTTGTTCTCAAATACATTAATGTGCTTCCCTTATTTATACATTAATGTGCTTCCCTCTGTGTTCAGTAATTTTTAATTTATTTTGCATATGAGTTGCTTAATTAATGATATTAAAGTTTAACTTATTTCCTGCATAGATTTGCAAAGATAGAGGTAAATGTTTCAGCACCAATAGTTCCATTTCGTGAAACAATTATTCCTCCACCGAAGCTCGATATGGTAAATGAAGCTATTGATGTAAAATCTCAACAGAAGAAAGCACCGAAAGTAGGACTTTTTAAACGTTTTTATTATTAATCTGTTTATTTTATTTTATTTTATTTTTAAGAAAAGGCTTTTACAGAATTATAAGAATTAGCTTACTTGTTTTATTTTAATATCTTTTTAATCTAGAATTATGCTTTTTTCTAGGCAGAGGAAAACAATGAAAAGGAGCATGAAAATGATGGGTACATCAAACTAAAAACTCCGAATAAACTGTCTTGTGTTCATATGCATGCAAAACCTCTTCCTTCAGAAATTACACAATTATTAGAAAAAAATGCAGACCTGTTAAAAGTTATTGATCAGTCATACTCTTCTTTACATTGTGACAATAATGATACATGTTTGAATTCTGAAACGTTTAAAGCAATAGCAGAATTTAAAGCTAAATTAAATGATCTTTTTGTAAAATCTGGGAATGAGTGGAGAAATGCTGTTGATCAGATATGGTCATTTGGACCCCGTAGGTGTGGACCTAATATATTACTTAATCGAATACCTAGCTACAGTCGACCTTCAATATGGACAATGAAAGATCCAGATTTCATTCCTGAATCTCCACATTTTAATTATGACAGTTCCTTTATCAGTGGTTTTCAGCTTGCCTCTCTCTGTGGTCCTTTATGTGATGAACCTATGATGGGTGTTTGTTTTATAGTTGAAGATTGGACTTTTGAGAAAGAAGTATCTTCAAATACTTGCGAAGAAATTGACACTGTTTCTTCAGATAAACAAGACATTTCTAATTCTGTATTACTAGATGATCCTGTGCTACAGACTGTCTCAGCAGATGCAGCTAGTATTGCTTCAAGTGGACCTAGTAGTGCTAGTAGCATACCATTTGGCCCCTTTACAGGCCAAATAATGTCAACAGTGAAAGAAGCTTGCAGAAAAGCATTTCAAGCACAGCCTCAAAGATTAATGGCTGCTATGTATAGTTGTAATATACAAGTGAGGACAGAGATGTTAGGTAAGTTCTTTTATAAATATTTCATTTTTAATTATTTTAAAATTTGAAATGTATTAAATTCTTTTATGAACTGAAGAAGGCAAAACCCAATTAATAGCTATCTAAAAATAATGGAAACATTATGGTGGTTTTCCTGCATAAATAAAAAGTCCGCTATTTTATTACTGATTTGCATTTTTCAGTAATTATAGTTTGAGTTTCTGAACATCTAATTTAAGGTGATTTCTCATCAGCACAATAAAATATGAACAGATTTATTGTGTTAATGGTTAGCAATATTGAACAGTAGTGGCCTGATCTTTGCACTAGTTTCATGGTATCTTATATTACAAAAGGCAAAGAGAAAATAATCTTTTTGATGTGACCACATTCAGCTAATCTTACAAGATCAATGAAGAAAGCCTTTTTCTACCCACAATGTGAAGGAGCAGCCAAATTTTTCTCTTTCTGCTTGCCTCACCAGTGGCTGAGAGGTAAAGTGGCTAAACACCAGTAGCTCAAGCTGGGTTCAGATCCCGACAAACAGGCTGGCTGAATGGGCATTTTCATAATTTCCATGTGTAACATGAATACCAGCCAGTTTCCTTGAGAAAATCCTTCATGGCATCTCTTCCCTAAGGCAGGTAGTCTTTGTGTGCTTTGCCGTAATGAAATAAACCAAACCCTACTGAATGCATGTGCTTATTGCATAGATGGATGTACATTCTTTGGCACTAAATTTGGCACAATTTATTATTACATTTTAGGCATTGTTATTAATATTTAACAATGTTTTTATCTAAAATGCCTGCAGTGAAGTATTTGATTTATTTTGTTAACTTTACTGCTCCTTATTGTGTAAAGTTGAGTTATGTTGTAAAATAAAACAATACAATAATTGAACCACCTTCATTTATTTTTATTTAATGTTTGTTTATTATTTAATTTTATTTCATTTTCATTTAAATTTATCGTAAAGTCTCAAATTGTGTATGCAACTTTAAATTTGGATTTATTCTCTTACTTTTTAATTTTCTCATTCTCATGTGATTCATACTGTAGGGAATTTCATGCATTTGCTTATTTGAATCATTAGAGGACTGTAGACTTATTATTTTATTCTCTTTTTTTGTCACTCACTCTTCTGCAGTTAAAAATTAAGGGAAACTGTTCCAAATGTCCACTGGGGTATAATGCATAGACTTAATGTTACTTTTGGGCCTCAGGAATTTTTTTTTCTGAAAAAAAATTCTGTTACAGTGTGTAATTAATATTTATTCATTTTTGTGTAGAATTTCTGCTCATAACTATCCTGTACAATATCAGACATGTATAGTAATTTTCATGTGAATGTAAGGTCTAAAAATGTGTACCTGTATAAGTCAAAGGTGCCATGTTCTGATTAAAGTGTTGTTTTGGGAAATCAAATGCCTATTCATTTCTTTTCATATCTACATTGAAATCTCCCATCACTGTAATTGCTACATTTGTATCTATATGAAACTTTTCATCAATGAGCTCTGAGTATCATATAAGCACACTAAGGAGAAATAATTTTAAATCAGCTGAATTAAATGGTGAGTTGATGCCAGTATAAAACCATTAATTGTAAATCGAGCATACATATATCACCAGCTCCTATTTCTTCTGTCCTTATCCTGCGGTTTAAAGTAAACTCAATTGGCTTGGAAATGACAATGTTCTTTAGATTTCTACATATAGCTGCACCTTTGGCTTTGCATTGTTTGTCTTCAGAACAACTTTTCAATGTAGTGCTCATAAATACTTTTAGTTCAGAAACCTCCACCCAAATAGCTTCATCCTCAAAAATATAAGTCTCAAGCATTATATTAAAATTAGACTGCTTTATTGTTTCATCTGTTGTAAAATTATTATAATGTGCAGCCAACTGCCCACTAGATGATAATGCACGTGAGTGGGGATGCATCCTCCAGTCACTGTGCATACACACACAACATATGACACCGCCAGAATTCCTAAGAGTTTCACTAACTTTGTCACTCAGTGTGGCTGAACCATATTTAGAAATTTCAAAATTCTTTTTGTATTTTTAGAGTATATCAAATGAAACATAAACCATCTAACATATGACACCATCAGAATTCCCTTGAGTTTCACTAACTTTGTAACTCAGGTGTGGCTGAATCTTAATTCCAAATTTCAAAATTCTTTTTGTATTTTGTAAAGTGCATCAAACGAAACATGAACCATCTCTCTGTGTTTTGTAGTTTCAGAAATATAAGTGTTTCTATAACTTGCAAAAGCATAATTTTTCCTTTCCATAAGCCACCATCACAGAACATAAGTCTACATTAAAAAGGGAGAGTACTTTTTTTACTATATGATTCATTCCTGATTTTCTCCTGACTAGCTATGTCATTTGCTAATTATACAGATATTGTGATTTGTGTATTCTTTTGTTGAATGAAGAAAGAAGTAACTGTTAAAAAATAATTGTGAATTTTTACAAATGTTCCTTAATTTCCATCTTTCAAGATCATAATAGATCATTATCATTTGCAGTTCACACTGGAAAAGTGGCAAATCTTTTTCTTAACATTTCCTCCATACCGAGTTTGTCTGGTTTTCCCTGTGAATGCTTCAGGCCTTTCAGATATATTCATATCTAAGAAACTTGAATGAAGATTTTAATTTTATTGATACATCTGATTAAGTAGAAAGATTAAGCCATTAGGAAGCTTTTTATTTTGAAAATGAATCTGAAAAATAAATTTCCTCTTCCAGAAAGATCAGTAAACTGTTATTAGTTTGAATAAATGTTGTAAGTTTTTCCTCTGGTAAGCACTCTTGTAAGATGATTTATTCATGTATGTAACTTTTGTTTTATCAGTTTTTGATAGAATTAGTAGTAGCCGTAATAAATGATATAGTTGCATATGATAAAGGTAGTGTATGTACCTTTATCTTTAGGTATACATGTTTGTATTATTAACATCAGTGAGGTGTTGTGCACTTTACAAGCCCTTAAATAAAATTAAACAACTATAAGTGATATAGCTGAGTAAGTACATCCTTTATGAAATCTTTGAATTTGTGAGGTTGAGCAACCTCTCTTTGAATGTTTTTATTACAAAATACAATTTGTTGTTTTCTACTTACATTACTTGTTTATAGCAGTAACAGACAGTAATGCATTCAGTTAATGTTTCAGTAGCTGAATCCTTGTTTGAATTACATTTGATAACATAAATTTCATCAATTTAAAGCTTTCCTGAGACATTAAAAGATGTGTTTTCTTTAAAAACTAGTGATCTCAGCATATGACATGTGCACAAGAACTCTAAAGTTCGAACTCAAGTTTGCAGTTAAAATGCTATGTGCTAATTTAAATGAGGTAAAAGAAGCATTTATATTTGACTTCATTATAATCGGGCTTTTTGTAAGGTAACTGAACTCCAGATGGAAGTGGAAATATGTATGCATGTGTATATTGTATTCAAGCATACTTTCCTTCAAACTAAATATGTGTATAATATGGGGAAGGAACAATGATTATATTGATATTTTTAAACAAGATTTTATTGCAAACATTATTTTTATTATACACATGGAAGCTATACTTCAAAGGCTTAGTTTCCTATTTTAATTTCATAGACTACACTCCTTTATAAAGTAAAGTTGAACTTGCTGAGTGCATTAGGATAAAATTACACATTTAACATTGTTACTGTAACCATGCACTGAATTTATTCTTCGAATTGAAAAAGTATGGTTAATTATCTTTATATACCATGATTTTGTTTTCAAAATATATGGCAAAATTATTTAAAGAAAGGGCAATGTTACTGATGTAGTTATCTACTCCAGGCAAATAATTTGGAATATTAAAAAAAAGGAAATTTGAATGAAATAACCCTTAAACACAAATGTGTATTTGGAAAGCATTAGTGCATATGAAGAATGAAGTACAAAGTCCAAAAATCGGATTACAATCCGGATCTCTGGACCATCAAATCTCCCCCTCCCTCCCCAGGAATCTTTACAAAATTTAGGAATGAAGAATATCAGGTGTATTGTTGAAGTAATTTTTGGTGCAACCAACTGAGTGCCACTTTCAAACACCTGCTGGGTAGAGAATCACATCATGACCTATGACAATCCATTCATTGGTTGACTTCAGCCACAACCGTGCTTTCGGCCCTTGAGTGACAATGGAGGGAGGTTAATATTTTTCTTTTTGACCCAAATAATAAAGGAAGGCACAAGAACACATTAGTTTGGAATGGACTGTTGCTAACATTGGTTTTCTTTTGTTGGCATAATAGAGGAAAGAGAGAAAAAATTAGATTTGTAAGATAGTTTGGTTTGGTTTATTTGATTACGTCTATCTGCTTAAGGGGGGGATGCATTCGCAGAGGACTTTCTAAGGGAAACTGGTTTGTATACAGATTACACATGGGGAAAACTATGAAAACACCCATGCAGCCAGCCGTTTGTTGCAATTTGAACCACAGTCCGAACTACCAGTGTTCAGTGACCACTCGGCCACTGGTGAGTAGTTTCTGAAGAAATTAAGTTCAGTTAACATAACAGATTGTGCTGTTTTTTAACTAATTTTATTTATATTTATTTTTAACTAAACTAATTTGATTTTTAATTGATAATATTTTTTATCTTATATTATTACAACTATCTTGTAAAAATTAAAGTTTGAATTTTCGATCATGTCAAAACAACTTGCGAATTCTGGAGTAGTAGTAGAATCTGAAAAGCGAAAGCATATTGGGGGGGGGAGGAACAGTGCTGGTGCAAATTGGTTCTTAAGTGCTATTTCAAAATTAGGCAAAACACCAACCTTGTTTTAGTGTAGATTTTGAATGCTATAGAAGGCAAAGTTTTTGCAATCAATGGAATTTGTGGAGAAGTGATAATAAATAAAGATAACATAACAAGTTTTCCTTTGCGATGACAATGCCTCAATCAACCATCAACTAATGGATAGAAGTGTGTAGTATAATTTTAAATCTAGAAAATATCATTATTGATATTGACAAAAGTCACAAAAATGAGAATGTAAAGATTTCGGTTGAAAGTTTAGTGTTAATTTTCGCCTCTAAAATTAGCAAAAGGAAAAAAGAAATGGCTTAAACAACTTACATTGAAAGAAATGTTCTAGTAAAACAAATAAATAAATATTGAGCTCTCTCTCTCTTTTTTTTTTTTTTGTAAGTTTTGATAAAGCATAAATGCTTTATTATCTCCTAAAAAGCTATTTCATATTTTTAATTTTATAATTCCTAAATGTCACCGTACTAGATTAAAACTGTGACGAAGTCAGGACGATTCCAGCTCTCTGATTTTATTCTGTATTTACCGCTTACATACATTTTTTTAAATATCACAATTTGATTTGGTTTCAAAATGGGGGAGTGAGCTTTTTAAGTCTGAGATTAATCTGTTTTAGTATTCAGACTGAAAATTATGTGTGTTTCATTGAATTAGTACATTTATATCCACTTCTTGCATTTTACTTTTTCATCAATTATAGGGATTCTTACAGAACACCTGTCGTATCCAGAATTACATATATATGAGGATAATTATTACTGTATATGTTAAAAAAAATGTTAGGGTGTTTAAACACCCTAACATTTTTGGTTATAATATTGGTCTCCATTGGACCATAACATTGGTCTCCCATCTATAAGTTATCTCAATGAGGCAGATGAGCAAGTGACCCTGAAATGCACTGCATTTACATTAACTGGTAAATGACTTGTAAAGGTACTACTGTATAGCTAAAGACACGTAAATAATGTGCTCACTTGTTTATTTGAAATTCTTCCCGCCATCGATAGTTTTTATTTCAGGTAAGAAAAAAATTTAACTATTTCAATGTTTTCCCATCAACCATGAAAATCAGGATATATCAGGCCTAACTTGTGCTACTCATGCTGGCAGAAGTTTGGAGGAACAGATGGTTGTTTATTTTAGTTAGATAACCCAGACATACAAGTTATGGGTATGATGTGCAAAAAAAAGATTAAATATGAGCTTAAGTTTTCAGATTATACCACAGACAATTTCTTTAAAACTTGCACTAATCATCCCTACAGTAAAATATCTCTTAAGGTGTTTAAAATACGAAGTATAGGCATCTTCTTTGTAAACTCGGTGCCACATAAATTCGCGTAAACACAAATATAAATGGTGTCATGTGGTATTTTTCTGAAGTATACAGTTTGCCAATACTTTTGAGTATTCATGCCTGTATAACCAATCTCAGAATTTTGAAAATACCCCACTGCTTGATGAACTTTGGAAGATGAGAGAGTCAAAAAATAGCAGTTAATTTATATTTTTTATAAAAATTAAACTGCCATATTGAGGATCGTGTTATATAATACCAAAGGCAAGTTTTTACGAATGGGCTTTGATGCTGTACTTATCCATTACTGAGTTTAAATTGCCTGTTTAGCAACAGTTTCTGTTTGTCAAAAATCGATGGGAAAATATGTAATTACCAAAAGGGCTCTTTTTTTTTCCTCTCAGTTATCTGGGAGTATAAATTATTGCTTAATTTATAACTAGTCAGACTTATATAGTGTAATTAATAATCATAAAAAATTTTCCATGTTTTAATCGCTTTATATTACTTTATAAGTATGTAACAAAGCAGTGAAACTTTGCATTTCAGACTGTGCTGAGGTTTTTGCAATATTTATTGTGGGAAAGTTGTTGCATTATTGATTGTAAAATATTATTCACTATTATTATTTTTTTTCATTTTTTATATTCAAATGGTTGAAACTTGAGATCAAAATTTTTAGTGATTTTTATCAATTATGGGTATGATTTGCATCATGGTGATTGTTATTCTTATATCTGACACAATTTTTAACAATACAGGATTTAATTTCTTTTCTTTGACTATCTCTATGCATTGCGTACACTTTTACTAAACTTTAACTATGTAAAAGAATTTATCTGTGTTTAGGGTTGCTATAAGTCCTGTATATATTCGCTTCCGTATTACAATTTGTCCCATTTTCTCCCTAAGCTCTGCCTGAGACAACCGGCACGGGCCGATACGAAGTATACTTGCAGATAAAGTAGTCATGTCTCTTAAAGCTATGTAAATACATATTTGGCATTCCAGATCACAGTGCAAATATGGAGAGCATATTTATCGTAATGTCGACTTAATTGTCAGCCAAATAGGTTATCAGTAAAGACAACTGAAGCAATCTTGATTTTAAAATGATTTGCACCCATTTCATAATTATGTAAAAGAAGAAAATGACGTAATTAAGAAAGCAAAATCAACCCTAAAATATGACTTCTCGAAAAAGAATTCACTTTGTATCTTTTTTATTATTCATTGTGTTCATTTTATGAACTTGCTTTATTGATTTCGTTTATCAGAGTAAAATAACCATTACCTAACTATTTTTCATGTTTTATTTATTTAACCCTTAAACATGCGATATTAATGCTTGGCATTTATGACAACCCTATTTATATTAAACAAAGTTAAATTTGTAACATTTTTGCATACTGATGTGCATGATTGATACATATTATTCTATAATTCTTTGAATGGGAATAGCAATAATTATAAAATCACACAATGCAAATAAGTAGCACTTTTATTAAACATAAATTGTTACAAGATATATTGGTCTTAAATTATTCACAAAAGAACAAAATTGTCAGGAATTTTTTTTCCCTTGAGTGCTACTATTCATCTTTCATTCATATATTTTCTTAGACAATAAATAACAAAATAAATACATTATAAGTTAGATAGAATGTATTACATATTTTTGAATGAGTTATTAAATATGTAATTGTATTATCATAGCTCATGGCACTTCTGTAAATGGTAGATTGCTATTTAATTTTTTAACTATCCAAATATTGTGTTTTTAATTTTTATTTTTGTTTTAAGTTAGATTTTATAGTTTTCAGCATATTTGTTTTAAGCTTTGGTCTTTTAGAATTGCAAAAGTTGACTCAAACACAACAGGCATACAAAACTAGTAACTCATACTTATTTTGAAATATTTCTTGTTTTTATACACCCTAGTTAATAGTGAATTTGATGCTTCCTTTTTTTTAAGAAGTAAGTAATGGAAATATTTTAAATATCTGAAATGCTGTTTAACTCCTGTATGAATTCCATCATCAAATTCTTACATGTTATTTGACCCTGTAATTTCCTATTTTATTTAACTGTGGGCATGTAATAAAAATTTTTGGTGTGAGCATCATATAGTTTCTGACTTTTTAGACTAGGTATCCTAAGCATATACAATTCAGTAAATGAAACAAATAATTTTTTTAGTTTTTTTCCCCCTATTAGTAAGCATTTAAATATCTAAATATTTACATACTAAAAGTAATACTGAAAAAAGTTATATATAAAGTTATATTAGTTGAGATCATGTGTCGGAATGGAATGTGTGAACTCTTTAATTGCACATATTTCTTCTCAATTATGCAAAATGAAATTCTTTTTGCTGCTTGTCATTAAACAGGTATTACAAAAATGTATGAGTTTTAATTATGATATTGCATTTAAGTGAACTTAATAGTTTCACATCAAAGTTTCAGTCACATTTTCACGGGATTTATTGTAACTTAAAGACTATTATCTGGAGAGCTAGCAAATGATTCTTAACCATGTGTATAATTTAGCAAGAATTAAAAAAATTCGGTTTGATAATTTTTGAATGGCATTATAACTTTTTTCTGTTTAAGAACATAAAATGTTTTACCCTTTGGATTTTTAAACTGGTAAGCATTATAGATTGAAAGTGAGACTTTCTTCCCAATTGGCAAGAATGATTTGTTCTCAACAATGTAACATAATTGTTTTACTATGTAAGTTGAAACAAATGAATCTTGCTACAAGTAGATAAGCCAAAACAAATGAATCTCCTGATGAGCAGATGAGTTTCACTTCTCACCTGATTTTTTTATATATCATTTCCTCTGGTATATAGAATTTGGCTGGTAATCTGAAATTCTATCTATATTTGTACTTTGAATTTTTGTCTCTAATCTTGCTTCATGAATTTTATCATTATTTCATATCATTTTAGGCTGTGCTATTGCTTTTAATTATTAAGTTTATAATAAAATAGGCAGTTTCATTCTTGTCTGTCTTGAACCCATTGTAGAATTATAGACTCTGATAATTCTGTCCCATGGCATTGGAGGGTAATCTGAAAAGAAAGTCAAAAAAATTAGTAACTAGAGTAGGCTGAAATTAGTTTTGATAGAATTTCAGATGATAAGAACTAAAGATGAGAGATTAGTTTTACAAATTAGAATGAAATCATTACTTCTTTAAGGAAAACTTTTATACTTTCAACTACTGCTAAAAAATTTAATTGAGGGAAACTGATAAATTATCTACTCATATATAATTTCAAGATTAAAATTTGATTTGAATTTCCTTAAGTATTTAGACAAATGTATTTAGTTCTGTAAAATAA
This sequence comes from Stegodyphus mimosarum, assembly GCA_000611955.2. NCBI lineage: Eukaryota > Metazoa > Arthropoda > Arachnida > Araneae > Eresidae > Stegodyphus > Stegodyphus mimosarum. Next base: position 181,674 of record KK116743.1, on the reverse strand, counting down.
ACATAATTCATTTTTGGATGCTTATTTATATTCTCAAAATTATGAGACATTAAAAGTATTAAGGAATAAACAGGCTGTGTACTTCTAATGCATAAACATGCTCTTTAAATTTCTGTAATTAGGTTTATTCCTGCATAACTAATGATAAAAATTTTTTATTTCATTTTTTATTTTTAAATAAAAAAATTCTTGCTTTATTCTTTTATCTTTGAGTTAGATACGTTCTTAGTTTGCATCTCATAATTGCAAAAAAAAGATTTTTCAAACTAGCTTATAATGAAATTTTATATTTCATTTTATTAGCCTTTTTGTATCTACTCATGATGAATTGAATTTTTTTTTAATTTTTTAAGCATATGTATACCAACTAAGAAAAAAATCTCATGATCGAATAAAGGTGGTCATCGCTGTCAAAGGGTATAATGAGCATGCTTAAATTTTAAAATTATTGTTAGTGTTAATTCAAAGTATTTTTATTAATTATGGTAATTTTAAAAAGGAAGAAAGGAGAGAACGTTTTTAAGGTTTTATAAATATTTTATAAATACTGTTAATAAAATTTTAAAAATAAGGATTGTTTTTGATAATAAAAGATCTTTATTAATAACAAATATTTCTGCAGAATATGCGTACTACAATTATGATAATTAAAAATCTGTATATGCAAATTCATTGTAGTGTAATATTAGGAAGAAAAATTTTTTTTATAATCAAGTAGTACAAAGCATAGTAATTAGAATTACCGTATTTCTCGGCGTATAACGGGCATCTATAATTTCAAACTGCTTTTTTTTAATATTTAAGTATATTCGCTGTATAACGCGCACCCAGTTCTTCACGAAGAAACCTAAAAGATACATGTGCAATGCTCTTATCTTTTGAGGTCACTTATTCGAAGATTTTTCCTAGCTTTTCCAACATTGGTATACCTAATTGGCAAGCAATAAGGGGAACAATATGTGTGTGGGATAAATGCTTGAGGGAGTAAATATTCTTGCAAAGAGAGTAGATTTTATTCAAAGCAGGTGTCCAAAAGAATGCTGTTGTAGGGTTTCAAGAAAAGTGGGATATAATTTGAAGTAAGAATACACTTCCAACCTGAATGAATTCGTGGAATTAGGATTTAGATGTTTTCTCTTTTTGTAATCATTTAAAGCCATGATTTTGAAGTGAGAAATGAGGGCTTCAGTAAATTACATTTACTTTAATTAAAATACAGTTGATCTAGTATTACTTTCAGTAGTAAATATGGGTCCCTCGTAATCATTTAAAGCCGTGATTTTGAAGTGAAAAATGAAGGCTTTAGTAAATTGCATTTGCAAAAACAGTTGATCTAGTGTTCCTTTTAGTAGTAAATATGGGTCCCTTCTAAAGAAACAAATTGCTGGTTTCAAATGCAAAGCCATTAATTTTGCGACAGAAAATAAAAATCATGGTGCAGCAAGGATATTTTTTTATGTGGGTGAAAGCTCCATATGTAAGTTGAAGAAAAAGAAATCGTAATAATTAATATGCCAAAGAATAATGTGCTTTGCGTAAAGGAGAAATGTCCTTTCCTAGAAGGAAGTGTTGCTAACTGGGTCCTAGAAAAGCGCCAGAATGAAATAATTGTAACAGGAAGCAGTATACGTTTATTTGCCTTAAAGTGGGGTAAAAAGACTGCGAATGAAAGTGAAAACTTTCAAGCAACTTTGAGTTAGTGTAATAGATTTATGGCTCGGGGTAATTTAGTTCTACGAGAAATAAGTTTCGCAGAGGCTTTCGAAAGATTTGGATAATAAATTGATTAGTTTCCAGAAGTGTGATATTGACCTACGAAGGCAAAAAAATTATTTACTATCACATATTGGAAGTATGGATGAGTAATGTTTGATACAATAGACAATAAGTAATTGATGTGAAAGGAACAAAAACGGGAACGATGTGAAAGGAACAATATCGCTAAGGGATTACTTGAATGTGCTGCAACTAATCGACAGATTGAAATGTAGTTCTGTTGCCTTCGATATAGGTTTCCAGGACAGTTACGATAGCGCTAATTCGGAAAAAGAAAAAAGGGATTTATCGTCCAAGCATCAGCTGAGAGCCGGAATTATTGAAGGACTCTTGCAGTTATTAAAAGGTAAGTGCGAGACTTATGGAACGTTAAATCCTGATGTAATTAATATGTCTGCTTCTGAAATTTCAAATAAGATTACTGAAAATCAGCTTAAGAATATTAAAAATGATTTAATTGCTATGAAAAATGTGTCTAAAGATAGTACTAAAATAATTGATAATGGTATTAATACTGTTAATGATGCTAATGTGTGTGATGTTGCTCCTAAGGCCAAAAGGCCCTCTAAAAAAATAAACGCTCAGCTACTGAGCTTGTGGATAATGATGGTTTCATACAGCCGAAAAATCCGGCCAGACCATCCAAAATTGTAAAATGTAATGTTGATATTAATGTAAAAAATAAATTTGAAATGTTAGACAATGCTGATAACATGGACATACAGGGTGAGCAGGAAGTTGTTGAAATCCTACCGCCCAAAGTAAAACCTATTATGGTTAAGCCAAACATTAAATTTTCTGATTTTACTAAACAGCTTAAAACTGATACTAAGCTGGAATTTGCTGCCAAAATTAACGGGGAATTTTTAAAAATCTTCCCCAAGTCTGAGTCAGATCATAGAGATATTACTAGATATCTTACGGAAAAGGGCATTGATTATTACCTGATTATTAAGAAAGAGGACAAGCCTATTAAGGTAGTTTTTCGGGGCCTCCCGATAGACTGTCCGAAGGAGGAAATTCACGAAGAATTGGAGGCATTAGGCTTTAAGGTCAGGAAGGTGGCCCAAATGCATAAAATTAAGACCAAGGCCCCCATGCCACTTTTCCAAGTTCAGCTTGATAATAGACCTGGGGTTGACAAAATCTATGATATCACTTATTTCATGTGTTTTTATGTTACTGTATCCACTTATAATGCATCTGGAAGTGTTGTGCAGTGTCACAACTGCCAGCACTTCCATCATTCTGCTGAAAATTGCAATTTAAAGCCTCGTTGTGTCAAATGCGCGGGGCCTCACAAAACCGAAAATTGTTCAGAGAAACGTCTAGAAAATGTATATTGTTGCAACTGCAAACAGCCTGGGCATACCGCGAATTATCGTGGTTGCCCGAGGTTTCCAAAACTTACTAAAAATAGTGGTAAAAATGCCAATATTGTTAATACCAAGAGTGAAAATACTGCTAATATAAAACCAGGCATTAGCTATGCTAGTGCAGTAAAAGGTACTAATAAGATCAGTGAACAGGCCACTGTTACATCTCCCCCTGTAAAAACTGCTGATAATGTAGATGTTAATGCTGATAAAAATACTATGCCACATGTCAGGCAAAATAATAATTTCCATAAAGAAATAATTAAAAACTGTACCGATATTGTTAAATTTGTTAAGGAATTATTTGGAATTTTTAAAGGTTTCTCCCTAACTAACTGTATACGCAAGATTACTAATCGGATGCCTGAGCTTCAAGCAACTGAAAATGCTGTAGATAAGTTATTTATATTGTTTGAAATATTTGAAAGTGTTTTTGGTTCACAAAATGTTTAATGTATAGTAAAACCAATAGTACTGTAAACATTATTACATGGAACGCAAACGGTTTATCTCGTAAAATTAATGAACTTAGGGATTTTGTGAGTGAGCACAGCCCCGAACTACTATTCCTACAAGAACACAAGCTTGGTCCTTCCAGCCCAATTTCAATTCCCAATTACTGTGTGTACAGATCTAACAGAGCAATTGGAGCCAATCGACAACGTGAAGGTGGTACTGCTCTCCTTGTTAAGCGCTGTATTCCTCATTATCAAGTAACAATTCAACAGCTTTCAGCCATTGAAGCCACAGCTATTTCAATCACAACAAACACTAACATAACATACACTTTTGTCTCCACCTATATTCCACCACGGAAACTACATGCTACTGTTGAGTCAGATCTTAACAGCTTACTCTCACTTGGTACACATGTTATTATAGGTGGTGACCTAAATGCACGACACCGCGCGTGGAACTGCTATAATTCCAATGTTATAGGCAATGTAATATTCAATTTGGCCCGTAGGGTCCCATTCCAAATAGCAGCTCCCAGTACCCCAACACGGTATGCAACTAATTCCACTGGTATCTTAGACTTCTTCCTGCTCAGAAATACCAGTGTTCCACTGGCTATTTCTGTGCTGGATGAGCTTTCGTCTGACCACAATCCGGTCAGACTGATCCTGGACATTAGTAGCTATACCACACCAGTCAATAGAGCCTTCAGAACCAACTGGCAAGCCTTTGCCAAAGCTCTGAACAACATTCAGTACACTATGCCAACGGTACAATCGAGGAATGACATTGACAGCTTAGTCAAGGCCTTCACTGACAATATTCAACGTGCCCACAAAACTGCTCAAGAGGAAATAAAAGAGCACAAGATTGTTAGGAGCAGGGAGCTCCGAGACCTTATTCAAAAGAGGAACGCTGCCAGGAGGCAGTTTCAGAGATCCCGAAACCGTGCTGATAAAACTATCTTCAATCGTCTCTGTGACGCAGTCAAGTCTCGCACTAATTATTATGCACAACTCCGCTGGACTGGATATCTTGAAACACTTTCCAGAGAGGACAACTCTATCTGGAAAGCAGTTAAAAGGCACAAGAAATGCCACAACAACATTCCGCCCCTTAACGGCCCTAGCAGGATCTACTACACTGAAACTGAGAAGGCTGAATGTTTAGCAGATCAATTGGAATCTCAGTTTCGCATCCAAGATTCGATCCAAACAACATCCAAGATTCCAACACTGAACGATTAATTACGAACTTTCACCACACATACATGACAAGCCCACACACAAACCACACTATTTCAGTCATGCCCTCAGAGGTCTATGCTTATGTCAAAAAGCTCAAGAACAGCAAAAGTCCAGGACTGGATACCATCAACAACCGGATGATCAAGAGGTTCCCTGTTAAAATCATGTTCTATCTGACCAAGATCCTGAATGTTATTCTTCAGTGGCAGCATTTTCCTGAGATATGGAAAACTGCCAAGATCACACCAATCCTGAAAGCCAAAAAGCCTGCTTCGAGTCCAGACTCCTACAGGCCCATAAGCCTGCTATCATCACTTAGCAAGATTCTGGAGGCGGTGCTGCTTAGAAGAATAAATGACTACCTGGAACATAACGGGATTATTATACCATATCAGTTTGGGTTCCGGCGACATCATTCGACTGTTAATCAACTGTACAGAGTTGTTGAATTCATCACTGAAGGAGCACAGCAGAAAAAAGTCACTGGAGGGCTTTTCCTTGACATAGCTAAGGCCTTTGACCGGGTGTGGTTGGAAGCACTTATATACAAACTCCACAACCTGGGCTTCCCAGGTTACATCATAAACACAGTTAATTCCTACCTAACAGGTAGACACTTTGTCGTTCAACTTGCAAACACACTTTCGACACGTAGGAAAATCCTTGCAGGCGTCCCCCAGGGGTCCCTGCTTGGCCCTACACTTTTCAACATATATGTGAACGACATTCCTGTTACAGACAACACAACACTCGCAATGTATGCTGACGACACTGCGATCCTCACTCAAAGTGCATTTCCCAGTCTAGCAATCCAACGGTTACAAGCTTACATAAACATACTCGAGACTTGGCTTGTTAAATGGAAAATAAAAGTTAATGTTGACAAAACTCAAGCGATACTGTTCACCAGAAGAAAGAAAATTAAAGGGAAGCTATCTCTTTATGGACAAGAAATCCCATGGGCCAAGCAAGTCCCTTACTTAGGGGTGATCCTCTGTAATACTTTGATATGGACCCCACACATCACATCTATTATTCAAAAGTTTCGAGTTGCTAAAATCACACTACACCCCTTAATTGCTCGAAACAGTGTACTTTCCATAGACAACAAGTTGCTCATTTACAAAACCGTGCTGCGTCCCATCTTATGTTATGCTTGCCCTGTGTGGGCTTACTCATGCAAAAGCTCCAGAAAAAGACTGCAAAATCTTATTCTCAGACAAATAACCAATGCTCCTTGGTCTATTCGTAACAGCAAGATACATGAGGAGCTTAAAGTCGAGGAAATTTGTAAATTTTACTGCCGGCTTGCCCGCAAATTCTATGCAAATCTGCCCAATATTGAAAATCCAGTAATTCGTACTTATGACTATAATTTTAATGACAGTAATTGTAAAAGGCCCATGGCCATCTTAAATGTTAACGACTAGTGTACTTGTCAATTTTATCGTACTGTATGTTTTTGTATGTTTTGTATTTAGTATTTATCATGTTTCAGTCTTGCATATGTGTCTCTCGTATCGTTCCATAAGTCTGCACTTCCTTTTCTCTTTATTGTTTTTGTTTTGCTTGTATATGTCTTTTCCAGGTTAATGAGTATATTATAATTCGAAACAACCTATCAATTCTACAAGGGGTAGGGCTATTTTGCCCAGGCACCCTGGTGCTACACCACTCAAAAAGAAGACAAAAACGGTTTGCTAAAAGCAGCAGGTTACGAAAAAATTCACCTCACCGTAGAGCTTTTCTGCTTATAAGACGGTACAAAATTAAAATCTATGGATAATTTTTAAAAGAAAGGTGATGCAATTTTCCAAATGAAGCTCATGCTCTCGAGAAAAGGTGGATGGACGAAAACGATGGGAAATTGTGGATAAGAAAGAATCCAGAAAAGAAAGAATAATAATGGGTAATGGATGAATAAGGAATGTGGATAAGAAGAATGCAGAAAGCCTTTTAGTTTGGGACAATTTCAGATCTCATCTAATAGATAATACGAAGAAATTATTTAAAGAGACATGGCAGTTATTCCAGGCGGATTAACGCCATTAGTTCAGCCTTTAGATCTGTGTATCAATAAATCATTCAAAGAAAATCCAAAACGACTGTGGAATCAGTTGATGTTAGAAGGTGAAAAAACATTTACAAAAGGATGCCAAATGCGGCATGCCAGTTTAGAAATAGTATGTGAACGAAATTAAACTGGACATGATTCAAAAATCATTTAAAAAATGCTTACGGATCAGAGTAACAGTGATTGTGAAGATGAAACATAATTCGATGATGTGCCTGAAGATATAACAGAAGACGAATATGGTAAACTTCTTGTATTATAGCTGATAATGAAAATTTTCAAGTTTATAAGGTATGTCATTTCTTTTAAATAAACAGCATTTAGGTACATATAGAAATATAATTTTTTAATACTCATTTCTTATTTTTAATTTTATCATTTTTATACCGAGCGTATAACGCGCAGCCATAAATTTCGATCTTATTTTGTGTATTGAAAGTGGATGTTATACGCTGAAATATACGGTATATTAAAAATTTCTAACTGTTGAAAATAAACCTCTAAGTTAACTTTTTTTAAAATATTTCTATTCATATTTTTTATTTGACACTTAAAAAGTTTATCCCTTAGATTTTATTTGCATTTCTCTAAAATTTAAAAATGTAATGCTAATTTTGGAGTCATCACTGATTATTATTCAAAATAATTTCCTACACATATACTGTATTTAAAAAAAAAAAGAAGGAAATAATATATTCTTACTTTCTTTCCGTAATCGGCTTTTTCTTCCTTGAACACATAACATTCCATACACACTTATTCCAGGGATGCGAGCATATGGTGGCTGTGTATGAAGTACTGGACCTTCCATCACTGCATATGATGGACATTTGCATACAACTAAATAATGTGCCTTCCCTGTTCGTACATTCTGTAAGGCTAATAACATCCAGTCGTGTGGCTGGTTACACATTTTCACTGAGCTAACATCTTCACAAACCTTCACAAGTGTTTGGGTTTTCTGCAACATCAAAATTTAAATGGCTTTATATATTTGATATAAAATCATAGCATGCAATTTAATAGCATTTTGTAGTTTAGAAATCAGAGTCTTAGGTTTCAATCCCCAGTGTAACTGAAGATTTCGTGTTCCTGCCTGGTTGCCAAAGAATGGAAAATATAATTCTAAAACTTCGTTCTATCAGTTTGCGCCGCCTGGATGCTGTGCCCATGGATAGATGTCTCCTCTTGCCCCTTGTAGCTACGCCACTGTTAGAAATGTGAAAGTGAGCATAATTGCTAAGTCTTGTATGTGATATTGCGTTGAAACATTTTAGGACTTTTAATGCATTGATCTCATTTCGATTATTATAAGTATCCGTTGTTAAAAGGTGAAACTTAACCCCTGCAGTGCTTGCAAACGAAATCCTCATTTATTCTACGAAACCGGTATTCCAAGCTATATGAGATTAAAGTATTAATTGGTTTGCTCTACGATACCTGTGTTTTTTTTTTTTTTTTAATGATAGCGATGTTTTGGCAAATATTTTGTGATTCATAAATTACAACAAATCCTATATTTATATATTTCTTGTGAAACTGAATTTCGTAGTTACCTGATTTTTCTCTCTCAATAGTTAGATAACACCCAGTATATCCAGTCTGTATCATATTTATTCTAAAATGATGTGCTGTTTGCCTTTCTTCTGATGCCAAAGTTGATCATCCAGAGAAATGAAAAATATCTTTTATTTTTATTTAGTTCATTTAATATCTATTCTTAATCGATTGCGCTTATTCTAGAGTTACTTTCTTCTTGCTACTAAGATCCACCCGTGACCAACTGGCTAAAGCTGTAAATTGTTGGTAGTTCTGGATTCGATTCCGGGTGGCCTGCCTAGGTACTTTTTTTTGGAGGGGGGAGGGGTTTTTTTCATGTTTAATGTAAATGTGAGAATGTGTTCTAGGAAACCAGTCCTCTCCTTAAATAGATATTCTGTGTATGCTTTTTATTCATTAAATGATTCAATCCAGTCTTTTCAATGGCCCGTAATGGAAAGTACGTAAGGCCGCTATTAATGGCATATTATTGACCCATCCTAGCAAACGAGCTGGCAACGTAAATATTTTCCTGGTTTTAACCATGTGTAATATGATTAGAAACTAGTTTCCCTTAGGCATTCATAAAAGCATTTCTGCTTAGACAGACTGTCTACCTTTACATTTTTATCATTATCAATAAACCCAACTATCAACCCATAATGACAAAATTGCCCGTTTTTGCATAGATTTTGCATAACTGTCATTTTATTCTGTACTAGAAAAATCAGTGATTCGGTGTTTAAGGAGCCTTTACCATACCTGAATTTGAAAAACTGTTTGCCATTTTTTGTCTGTTGACTTGAAATCGTTGTCTTAACATTGTTTGCCTCTTGCTGTTTCTTTTAGAGTAACCTCCGTACTAAAATTATATGAAAAGGTAGGTGACAGTGGAACTACGTATTTTCTCGGCCATTTTATCCTTGTGCAAACGTATAGTAAATACATTTTTCATTCATCATAGTCTCAAACAAGATTTTTTTTGGCGACATTCGGAACTATTTTTTACTGTTGATGAAGAATGACAAATGCAGAACCATCGTGACTGAAACAGGGAATTTGTCACCTTTTATGGAAATATATTCTAACCAACGACATAAATTATATCAAAATAAAAATTAGGTAAATACAAACCTGACCCTCTCTGTCGGATAACAGATTTATTGTGTGTCCATCGTTTGGATTCATTCTTGTTGAACATGGACTTGTAAATGCACCTGCACACCTGCACAGTGGCTGGACGAATTTCAAGCGCATAAACACAGCATTGCACACTTGTTGGGATGCACATTCTGGCATAGGATTGGAATATGGACGTCTTTTGTAGAATGATCCAACCCTCCGACTAGATGGTGTGCCGGCTGACTGTAAAAGAAAACGTTAGTTAAATAAAACCAGTGCGATTTTTTGCTAAAAGAATTTTTTAGAACTTTTTTATCCTACGATTAAAATTAAAACATTTAGAATTTCATGAAGATATAAAGAACTTTGGTTCAATATTTTGTTCCGTTGCTGACTTCTCTAATATTTGTGCGCATTGAAATGTAATTAGAAATCAGAATCAGTTAAAAGCACTATATTTCTTGCAGTCTCATTAGTTTCTTTTAATTCATAATGTAACAGTCCTTTATTTTATTTTTTTAAAAGCTAGTAAATATTTAAACTATTTTTAAGAAATATGTTTCTCAGATCCTCCCTTTGCCATTTTTAAGAAGGCATGTCTGAGTATATGTCCAAAATATAAAGAATGGCTTCGACCAGCAGTCGATCCTGGAGATAATTTTTGTAAGCGAAAACTGTGCCTTAAAACGTCATAATAGCTGTTCATTACATTTTCTAATTTTTAGACGATCTCCGTGGATCGCTTTGCTCTTATGTGCTTTGTATTTATAATGTTACGAATTTTGTACATAGAGAGATAATTTTAGTGAAATTGTTGTATTTTTCTGTATAATGTAACTTGAAAAGATGAGAAAATGATGCTCTGCCGGAAATCTAAGAATACAGGGGCAAGTCTATTTAACATTGAGTAAATGGCTATCTTGCTAATTTGGTGAGATATCGCCAAGCTGGCAACGGTTTTGGCGAATAATTTTTGTCGCCATATTTGACGAGAAATCTCCAAAAGTCGCAAACTCGGTGACATTTTGGTCCGGTCCTTGTATAACTGTGATGGATGTAGTAATTGACTAACTAATTGATGCTCTGCATAACTGTAACCGTATTCGGCCCTCATATGCCTTCCTGTAATTTCGAGAAGCAGAAAGTACTAGAAATATCTCGGCAGCCGAATGAAACCTATATAAGTCTGGAGAGAGCATTTGCTGTTAGTAGTTGATCGTTGTTTAGTTCAGCGTAAAGTTGGAGTATTGAGATACCTCCGACTTAGCTTCGCTGTTTATATGAGCTTTGCATTGCGTTGTGTTAAAAGCTCCTAGTAGTTTAAAGTGTAACTACTGACTGTCCTCTGTGACTATTTTTGAGGAAAGTTCCTGAACTTAAATAAATGTTTCTTTTGATGAATTTTATCAATCTATTATCGGATCTGTGTGCATTCAAGTTATTACGAACTCGTACGCAAGCAGCAATAAAGTAACCCAGAAAGTAATAAAGTTACGTATATCGTATTTCTCTACAAATTTTGCTTTGCTTTCTGTTGAGATACTTAAATTACGCAGAACGACGAAGTACACAAAGTCCATTTCTCTTTTAGATTGAATTGAATTATCTGATTATGGCATTCCGGGGTTATTTACGTAAGGAGAAGATGCCATTCATCCATGACATCTTACAAGAAACTGGTGCGTATTCAAGTTGCATTTGGAGGAAACCACGAAATTTCCCATACCAGTGAGCCGTCCCTCCAGCGGCCGAACGGTAAAATCCCTGAGCAGGGGTAGTTCTGGCCTGGGTTCGAATCCAAGCGAACGGGCTAGCTGCACGGACGTTTTCGTGATTTTCCCCATGTGTAACGTGTATGTTAGCCAGTTACCTTTGGAAATTCCTCCACGAAAGCATTCCTTATGCAGGTAGCCCTAGTGTGCTTAGTCGTAATAAACTAAATCAAACCGAGCCAATCCCATACCAGCCAGCCAGTTTGCCAAGGTTCGAACCCAAGTCGAAATACCTATATTCAGCGATCTCGGCCTTTGATGGGCTTACAATTAGCCGGAAACTTCTTGTGAAAAGCCGTTGATGGCCTCTTCTGCTTAGCAAAATGTAAAGGAAATCATCAAAAGCACATGAAAACATTTATATAACTCAGCTGTTGGATTGTGAATGGATTCCGGTTGAAATTATTTTCGTTAACTGCTTTTATCCACTTGTGAACACCTTAAATTTTAACTCAAATAAACTAACATGACTTTAGCTTTTTAAAATAGAGATGTTGAATTTTATAGCTCTTAAAGAAAATCTTGTTCCTTCCCGAGATTATTGTTTAGATAAACAAAAAAACTATAAAAGTAAATATAAATAGTATTTAAAGAGGAAAGTAAGAGATAAGGTATAGCTTTTCGAATACTTATGTTACATGAAGGCAGTCTCATGAGGAGGTTTTCGAAGTAACTGCTGTCGGAGCAATGATATATAAAATGCGTAATATAGTACCTCAAAAAGATCATAATTTGAGACTGCCTTGTGTTATGTATACAGAGGTTCTCAGTCCATTTTTTATAGCAGGAACTGTGACTAAAACTCGATATACTGCTCTTCTTGAAAAGAAATTTTTCACAAAGATTCAAGAATTAAGCATAGTTGGAGATCACGGGCTCCAGTAGCATAGAGTGCCTCTCACAACCTCACAAAACACATTTTTTCAAAATTTTTTATTATATATATATATATACACTATCTATTCGGCATTCAGAACAAAAATCATAGCCTTAGATTATCCATATCAGTATTTCGACAGCTTGCGTTTGTCCTTAATATTCCGCTTAATTTCTTTCCTTGAATCTTTTGTTAGTGTTAAGTTCTGTCACTAATACCAAAAATCGGCTCTAAAGGCCCTGTACAATGTTTGCTTAGAATATATGGATATGTGAATTGAGCCATTTAAGGATTTTTTTTTTTTTTGTTTTGTTTTGTTTTGTTTCAAATGGATAAAACTTGAAATCTTCTCTAGTACGACATTGAGTTTCGAATACATGAAGGGTAAAAAAAAATTCGATATTAATGTTAACGAGCCTTTTAATAGCTTGTGCAGTTTGAAGAAATTTTTTTATGCCAAGATCGACGCCAGGAAGGCACAATTTCAGGATGGCCGCTACACAAAAAAACAAAATAAGAAGTCAAAGAATTGCACAAACTCGGCGTCCATGTACACACTGATCTATTTTTAACTTAAAAAAAATCAGAGAATTGCACAAACTTGCCATTGTGCACTGCTTTGTCCATGTACAACACATCGATCTATTTTCACTTAAAAAAATCAGGAAGCTAAAATCATTGTAACCAGAAATGGGGTTTCATCGCCAAAATTGAATAAAATTTTTCGTCAATCGAAGGGGCACGCAAATCTACACTAGAGCCTATATTTTTTCATTTAAAAATATTTTTGTCCTTGAGAATAAATCTTCCGATTTCTAAAAAATTCTCCCGATTTTTGAGTGTCGTAGGTTGGCAAGAATGCTGCCAGAGCACTGCGTCTCTCATGTCAGAGTGTCTCGTTTGTCTATTTAATCAGTTTTCTTATAGCACTCGAAAGCTATCTGCCTAGTGGATAGTGATGCCGTCATGGAGAATTTTCTAAGGGAGCTGGTTCCTATTTTATCCTCTTTCGCTGAATTCATATCCAGGTTGAGCTATTACTTTTCCGTTGTCTTACCCCACTCTTTGCGCACCGGTGTGTCGTAATTGCTCCTTGTGTGTAACATATTACATTCGACGAAGATGGTTATTAGAAGATAATACTTGCTTCCGAAAATATTCATGTGTGTATGCAGAAGCGCAAGAACAGCCTGTTATTTACGTTGGATTAGTTGCAATCCAATAATTAATTTATCTATTGTGCTGGAAAAGGTGGAAAAAATATTTTCTGTTCTTACGTGCAGCAAGGCATAGTTATAGGTTTGACACCGAAGGGTTCAGAGTGAAGCTCTATTTGTGAATGAAACGCTTCAGTGAAAATCCGTGTATGGAAAATATTGTGCTATAGTAATGAATACTCAGTTTTAGCGACAAATTATTCGAGAAAGAAGTGAAAATGCGATGACCTAATCTATTTCAAGCACAGAAGGTCTAGTTCTTGTATCAGATAAGAAAGAGGGGATCTTATTAAAATTGTGCATCCTCTTTTGTAGTGCCATCTTTCTAAGTACCGAGGTGTAACGTTTTTGTTCAGTTGCATGATTAATCGTTAACGTTCAGGAAATATCAAGCCATCTTTTAAGCATATGTTGAATTGAATGTACGTGTGGAGATAAAGACATTTATCCTTAATAATAAAACAATATTAAAGATAAGAGTTAATATATGCTGAAATTTTGAACAATAGACTGTCCACATTCTTTTCTAAAATATTACTTAATGTGCTATGTTTTGAGTCACGTCGCAAAAGAGGAGAACTCGGACGGCGTCGGTAAAAAATAAAGGCGTCAAAAACAGCGATGGGCTACAAGGGATGAATATTTTGCTAAAAAAACTTGTTTCTGAATTTCAAAAATATAGACATTATAGCGAGGAATCTGCGTAGTGAAAAAGACAGAAAATTAAAAACTGCCAAAATATATAAGGATAAACAACGATTTAAAAGATGTTAAAGAAGACGGGCAGTGAAAGTTGTGTCAGCGATGGGACAGGCGTTTTGTGGGTTTTTTATCTCCGACTTTAAGCTTCTACACGATTGGTAATTCATTCCTTTTATAATGTGAATGCCTTTTATAATAAAGTTTTCTATTATAACACCAACACCCGTACCTTCAGTGTCATATTAGCTTGGCATAAGTAGATCAAAATATTTAAGTAAGTAACAACGCTTAGATTTTTAGCGCCTTGGTTATATAACTAATTTTTTTCATATAAAAATACTGTGGAGTTCCACTTTTTTATTTCACAGTTCAATGTGAGGAAACTTGTACACCGATAAGCGATTAATCGCTTCAGTGTGTGAACAGAGACATAAGATTCAAGAAGAGTTAATATTCTTGAATTCTTTATTTCTCAAAATAAGGATTAACACAGTCGACTCCTATCTCAGAGCGTACAGCAAAGCCTCCACTTGGGCTTGAACTCAAATTAATACGAATTAAAACTTAACTAATGCTGAACTAAAAGATATAACCGAAGCTTTCAGGATTCTAAGTAGTTGGCTCCTAAATCTCAATTAAGTAGGCGAAGCTAAGTACGGCCAAGCGTAGTAATAGCTTAGAGAGAGATGTAGCCCAATGGCAAACGCGCGCTAGTCAGAAAATCTGGCTGTCTAACGAAGCCAGTGAAACATCGACTTAAATACTACTCTTACTCATTTGCATTAAACGCGTTTCTGAAAATACATTCTGGCAGGAAATTGTAAGCTGAAGCTAGAAGAGATAGGAAAGGTGCATAAACTTAAAATAACTGTTATAAAATTAGGATGAGCCTTACAATATTAAAGCCAAATATTTGCGTCATTTAAAAATTTCTGTAATTGGAAGTATGTGTCTACGGTCAGAATTTGCTAAGACCGTATAATGACTTTTATGAACACGGTGTACATGCGAGGAGTAGACAAAAGTATAAGCATTTCTGTTAGCATTAGTAGCGTACTGTATACAGTACGTTACTAATGCGGTCTTTAGAAGCAGTTTGACATCAAAATATGTAAAATATTATATTAAATTAGATAGTTTATTTTTCGTTCTAATTGGAATCGAATGAATATTAATCAGAACTTTAATTTAATCAAATATTCACCTACATTTTTATTTCTTAAAACTTATCCTAACACCAATGGGGGTCTTAATTTCGAGTAAATATTGTATTTTATTTTGACTGTTGTTCCTGCTAAATCTCATATACAGAGTATTGTTGTCAGGTTTGTTAGTTATCTGATTACAGCACATGCGAAGGTTATTCGTGTTATACATGTTATAGATGGCTTCAGAGGTAGGTCGGTGGCTGTAGGCTAATAATGAAGAATAGCTTTACCTAGCTCCATCTCAGTGTTATTGGAAAACTGTTTGAGGAAAGGGATCCGAATGCTTCATATTTCTTTGGCATTAACTCAAATAAATTTTCGGATTTTAAAGATTTTAAATTTCTCCATTCCACGAAGATTTTACTGTAATAAAAATATTTCATTTAAAAAATAGGTATTTATAATGCCTGTATTCCACAGGTATTGCAGTCATGGGGCTATCTGGATTTTTTTCAGTTTTCGATTATCTTTGAAGCTTGTAACCGTGATAGCTGATATTATATGCTGACAGTGAAGTTGTTAAAATATTCGATCAGAATTTTTTAATTAGAAATATTCATTCTTTGCTGTAAAAATTAATTTTCTTCTCTTTTTTAATATTTGAAGTTTTCATGTGCATATGCTGCAGTTCTGAATTGCTATTCGGTCTCCGTAGGCATTGTATGATTTATGTAAACTTGTTTTTTTCCTTCATAATTTTAGTTCTTTATTTCCATTAATCATCATAAAATTATATCCTTTGGATTGTTTTCCACAAAATAAACTAAATAGTAGCAAAATATTACTGTAAAACACTGTAATTCATTTTTCGTTGAAAATGGTAGCAAAGTTTCAAAATGTATACTGAAATTCGAAAACTGTCTGATACACTAGAGTAACAATGCACAGTGAATGAAAAACACTGATTTAAATCTTTTTTGCATATTAACAAAAATCCCCCTCCCTGCCCCGTCCCCCCAAAAAAAGAAAATCTCACGTCTCGGCGAAGACGAGGTTCTGTCAAAGAGCTTAAGCTGAGAAGCTTCAGTAGCTTAAGCTCCAGACTTAAAAAATTAGGCAAAATGCGACCCTTAGATTGTTTTTAAGAAAACTCTATGCCTTTAGAAGGTCTCGTTTTCTTTTTGTTGCTTGAAAAAGAGAAATCTATATTAATTCCCCGGAAATACGAAGAATTTTTTTTAAAATCATCAACTTGGCTTATATTTTGCTCCATTTTGAACACCGTGTTTTCCATAATTTATATTATTTACTTTTTATGAAATACTTAAGATTATTTCAAGGAAAAAGGAAGAATGCTTTTACTAATTTATACTCTAATCTGATTCCTACACTTTTTAAAAAAATAAACTAAATCATTGCTTTCAAATACATTTTAGTATTTAAATTATATACATTTTTTTTACACAGACTATAGTATACAGATACATTTAATATTGATTTGTATACACTGATGTTCAGAATTAAAGGAATTCGCATATTTTACCGTTTTTCTCTAAAAGTACTGAACGAAAGGTAGAAATTGGCTTCCAAGCAAAAATGCAAACTTTAGTGACGAACACGCAAACGTACATTTGTGTTTTTGCGGAATATTTAGGTGAAGGTAATTAAAAGCACACTTAGCATTTTCTGTGCTTCATTCGCTTTTACGTCTCGGCGACTTTAGCAAGTTTTTTTTGGGGGGGGGAGGGAAATTGAAAAGTAACCAACAGCGTTTGAAACGGAATGGATGCGGTGAATCTAGAGAAACTCGAAGCAGAGTAGTCTCAAGTGCAGATTCCCATAACAGTATGCTCTCTATAATCTTGAATGTCTCTTTAGAGACTTGAATGTAATGCCCAACGTTGTGTGCAACTTATGATAACAGCTGAAGAATATCGAATCCGAAGGGAAGAAAATCTAGGCAAGGTTATCCAAGATCAAACAACAGCCAGTGAAGGTTGATATTTATTTCTTCCTTTGACGAGGCAGAGCATGAGTGCAACAATTTTTCAGCTGTCTTGTGACTTACATGCATTCACAGGAAACCTATTTTCAAGAACTACTTTTTCCAGGAGTCCAGATAAAGGTGGCTGGTTTGCGAAAAGATTTGCTGTTTGCCTCCCGTCATACGCTGAAGATCCCGTTCTGTGTGACGCAAAGAACACCGACTTAAGCGTCAGTGTGGAACCGTTCTCTTCTAAGATAAATTTCGATTCAGCCTCGGTAGTAATTCTCAATGAACCTTCATCTGGAGAGTACCAAGAGCCCATTACCTATCCTCCAACATCCGAGAAAGGATGCGGATGTTTGATGGTCTGCACAAGGGTCACATTGAACAGGAGCACAGAACTTTCATGTCTTCCATAAAAGGAAATTACGAAAGGGTTAGGAAGGTAAAGAATAACTTTATCCAGCTTCATCTCAGTTTTCTTGGAGAACTTTTTGAGGAATGAAATCAGAATATATCATACTGATATACCTTTGGCATTAACTTCTCAAGAAGATTTTCGTAAAAACTCATTCGTATTTAAAAATTTTAACTTATATGAGGTATACATACTATATAGGTATAGAGCCCTATAGTCGCCTGTACAGAAGTGCAGTTGGCCGTCAATGCATTTTTATAGATGACAACACTCATTCATCAAAGCATAGAGACGATTTGTTAGAACCCTAGATTCACCTTTACATTAGTTCAATTACCCTCAGTACATTTTTATAGATGGTAGCGTTCGTCCACTTACAGTAAATCTGTTGTATTATTTTCTGAAAAGTGAGGATGGATTGACTAGCCAGCTCTCCAGACCTAATCTCTGCGGAATATGACTTGGACGCTTTTGGACAGCAACTGCTTCTCTCCTTTTCCTTTCCAAAGAAGAAATCATTTACGGAGTACTTAGGCATGAAGCCTTTACCTTCACATCATCAAAGAATTAAAATTTACTTCAAAAGAGGGGTTCATCAAGTAGGCTAAAAATTTTAAAAACCAAACTAAATGGTTTAAAGAGTTTAATGACATTCTACTGTGAAATAAGATAAAACTACTGAAGGAGTTTGCGTCGAAATTTAAGGACCAGAATCAATTTTGAAAGGCTACAATCACTGACTTTTGAGTATAAAAGAATTCCTTAATCTTTGATCTTCTTTGTGGTGTAATTGTAATTTCCCTTTCCAAAACCCTCAAGGATCTAAAAAAACACTTTACTGTAGGAAGGGATTGGCTAGTAAAGAAACTCATAAACTGCCGCATTTGCAGCGTGAGTTCACGTTGTGAGAGCAATATTGTTATAAGAAAGCTGCTGTAAGAGCTGTTATAGAGGGCAATGCCGTTTGTTAGCTTTCATTTTTGCAACTTTATTTTAGACGTTCTTGCGCCAATGAACCTTACGCACGGTTATGCGTGTGTATCGTGACTGTTTGTGATATATGTATGTCTGTGTTTGTATATTATATCAACTTATATCCATACAGAATTTCATTAAAGTCTGTTGATGATCGACCAAATGTGAAAATTCTCTTAATTTTGAATACCGCATTGTTCATTAAACATAATCACTTTTGTATTTTAGTTTTTAATTCCGTCTTTTATAGTGATTCAGCTGTTTGGTGGAAGATATGTTCAATTTCCTCTGAATATGAAGAATTTCGCTAAAGTAATTCTCACTTCATTATAAACATACAATTTTCATATGCTTGATTTCTGAAGTTTCCTTATTCCTAGTTTGGCTGTTCGTGTGAAAGGAAAAAATTTTAATTTATCCGATGATGATTTTTTTAATTCTTCCTATAACAGAGTGATTCATTATAATTATTAATTATTTATTTATTCAATTCAAAATTACTTTTGGGGTATTGAAAGACACCTGTATTATAGTTGTTTGATAACAAAGTTCATTTAGTTATACTAATTTCTAAGATTTTGTGTTATCCCCTTACCGCTTATTCAGTTTTTTAATCAATTAAATCAGCTGTGCGTGTAATTTAAATAATCCGCTAATCCGAGGAACAGTGGTAAATCATTCTGCATTCTGTTCCTGAAAACGAGCTGGTTGCATAGGACTTTTATGGACTTCCCATGTGTAGCATTATAGAGACATTAGATTATTTCGAAGCAAGAGACTTTAAAAATGAGCAGTGCCCTTACCGGGACTCGAACCTTGGACCTCTGGAATGCGCGCCGAGTGTGCTGACCATTACACCACGAAGGCATGCTAAGAAGGCGGGAGAAATACCTTATAGCATAAATACGAGTAGCTTCTCCTTAAAAGTCCTACACGAAAGCTCTCCTCCTTTTAAGCTGCTCTCACAGCTCAAAAGATTTGGGAATAGCAGCTCTTCGGTATATATGTGCATCATTACATGATGTAAATCAGCCAACCCCCGATGATCAGTAAAGTTATCATGTAAAAAAAATGCGGTGAAGTCAACTCCGTATTACCCGCGGTGCGGATTAACGAGGTTGCAAATTCACCGAGACCTGTCTAAGAAAGGAACTTAATTTGTTAACTGCGAAATGGATGAAAAATCACTGTAAAAGTCATGAGTGTAGCACAGATTCTGTACTGAAAATTTTGAAGGGAACTGAAAATGATGAGGCCAACAACAGTGATAACAGATACTGTCATAGTACTTCGGATTTGTAATTAATTTACAACAGCATGTAATTTAATTAAACGTAATACATAATATATAAGAGTTTTAAATCATGTATCAAAAATATATGGCTCAAGCTTGATAATAAATTAAATATACAAGCCATTCATTTCTATTTCACGTTGACTCTTATTGAAATACGAAAGTAATATGAACAAAAAAATATAGCTAAAGGAAGGAGTGGGAGAGGAAAGAAGGTGCACGCACATACTCAAGAGAGAGAACTTTGAATATTAATTTAATTTGCGTAGCTAAATGAACTCGTTATCCGGATTAAACTGCTCCAAAATGCAGGTAAATTGCTAGTGGTATTTGTCTGTTAATTTTACTATGGATTCTTCTTCCTGCGTGTTTTCAGTAACTGACCTCGCATTACTTGTGATCTTGTGCTGACCGTAGATGAAATTTTGATGGTGATAAATTATTGCTCGAAAGGTAAATAACATGCAGCTTTTTCCCGAAGAAAGAACAGAATCGCGCTTTATTTGTTTTAGTGGTAAATTCGGTAGAAGAATTGTTCTAAACAGTTATTTGTGCTGTATAGGGGGATATGTCTGGCAAGAGATGACGGTCATCAATTAATCAGTTACTTATAGCTTATGAAATATAGTTCCACTTGTTTATTTGATTAGATGATAAAAATGCTTAACGGTACCTAATTTTATTCTTAATTTCTTTAATAAAACAACGGTACCTAATTTTGCTTAAAGCTATTATAATTTACTTTTAAAAGCAAAAGCAATACAATGCGGGATTACCTGATTTTTTTTCCCCTCGTAAGACCACAAAATAGCATTTGGTACCTTATCAGCTACGAACAATTTCACTTTAAAGACTGCCAAAAAGCGAGCTCAATTAGAATGAAAAACATGGGCGTAACAGAGCGCCATTTTGTATCTGATCTGTAATTTTTAATGACCTGTTCTGACCCTCTTAGCCGATGGGCGAGTTCCGCCTAGTGCTCACGTTCCTAGTTGGTATTAACAATAGCTTCCGATTTAGTATTATCAAAAATAGATCTTAAAACAAAGCTATCTTCTGACCCAGTGAAAGAAAGGTCCCGTCTTCTGCTTCAACCCTTTTCCCCTCCCTGTTAAGATTTTTATTTTATCCTTGCGACTACAAATCGATGGCCTCGATCTCCGACTCCTTCGATCCTGTACACTTGATTGACAGTGCGGGGAAAAAACAAAAATTAAAATTATCCTCAAGTCAGGTCGAAAGAATGTTTCTGGGAAGAGGCTGTTTAATGGGTGGGATGTTGCTCTATTTTAATACTTTCAGAATCAAATCTGCTTTCAAAAAAAAAAAAACTGGAAAAATGCCGTCGCGCAAATTTTTGATTCTAATGTTTTGGTTAAGGGGTATCTTAGTCGTTAAAATCTGATATTAAGATTCTTATAATTAACAGTGAGGAATCAGTCCGCTTTCTCCCGTAGTGTTGCTTTCTCTTTTTTGTCCAAAAGGGTAATTTGCCTCGTTTTAGCATTTTGCGTTGATTCACTAAAAGCGTTGTTTCACTTTTCGAATTGTTGCCACTAAATATTAGAGCCCTGTGTTATATTTAAAGAAATTAAATAATGAAGAATCTGCATAAATGTTTCTCTCATTGTGCTAAAACAGTGGTACCTGGAGCCATCAAATTTTAAATATTGAACGCTTCCATTCGAATATGGGCATCTGGAAGCCCAAATTTGCAATTTAGAATTTGTTTTATTTTCGATTTCATATTTTGTAAAACTTTAACGAATTTTTTATTAACAAACTCAAGGATTTCAAAGCGAGTGATGGCAACGCGTTGTACAGAAAAAAACATTTTTATCTCCAGCGCGTCAGATTGTGTATAGGAAACTCTAAAGATACGCTTATTTTAAAATTATTTTGCGATATTGCTCTTGAATTGAATTCTAAGTTTAAGTGCGAAGAACATGATATTTAATGTAACACACAAAATATTAAAAAACGCCTCTTTGGACGCAATTTAAAATCTGAAACCTTTTAGATTTTATTTATTTATGGGATTTTTTATACGCGAAATAAAATGTCTAGTCTTAGAATCAAGCAGCAAAACATAAAAGCCAAATGGTGCTATTGAACTTTTTATTGATGTGATCAATCAGTTGAACAACTAAACTGAACTGTAGGGCTTCTTCTGCCTACCCCCATCCAATACTGGAGTATATAACTAAAATCTTTCTGTAATTAAGAAAATTGATAAAATAAAATTTAAGTTCCTTTCTCCTTGAAATGAATATAACATAAGCTTTTGTTACATCCATAATATTTAGTTGATACGATAATTCAGTTTCTGTCTGTGCTTTATCCAACATCTGTTCAGATGATAAAGTGAAGCGCTTGAGGACTCTCTACTTAAGGAGAGGGAGGGCTCTTCAGCGACTGAAACACTATTAGTTGGAACTTCTTTAAAATCCTCGAACGAATTCGCTGCATAGACGTTTTCGTGGTTTTTCCCATGTGTAAAATGGGTATGAAATAGTTACCCTTAGAATATCCTCCACAAAAAATTGTTGGTTTGCTTTGGTTAGGTTTACTTGATTATGCCAAAGCATACTAGGATGTTTAGGCATAATAAAATAAAGTTAAATATATATTATATGTCTAAGGAAGAGAAACCTTTGTAGAGGTCTTTTAAGGAAAACTGGGTCGTATCCATGTTACGTATGGGAAAAACCACGAAAACGCCCTGCAGTTTGTCTATTCACCTAAAATCGAACCCAGGTCGAACTGCCAGTGTTGGCGGCTTTTACCATTTTCTCGCTGGTGGGTCGAAAAAAACCCTTGACTAAAGGGATGTGCTGTGCTTCAATCAAACAAACCAAACCAAACTTTAAAGGAAAAGATTCCTTCATAGAGGTCGTTCCAAGGGAAGCTTTCTAGTATTTGCATTATGCATCTCGTATCGCACATTCCAGAAATAGTTATGTAGCCAGCCTTTTCACCAAGACACTGGTCGAACTTCCAATGTTTAGCGATCTTAGCCACTCGATCATTGGTTGGATTCAGTGACAGTAATTTAGTACAAATAATTCTGTATTTTAGTACTCTGTTATTAAGTACTTATATCGTACTTGTGTATTCAGTACTCTGTTATTAAGAGCTTGTATCGTATATACTTGGTCCTTAATATAATCCCTTTAAAAAAAATCAGAAACATTATGATGCTTGCTATTCATAATATTGGTTTATCTGTGCTTGCCTGCCAGTATGTGAATGTTGTGAACTTTGCAGTAGTGAACTGCCCTGAGATTAGAAATATTTCTAATTAGCTTGATTTTGAAACAACAATGGGGCAGATAAACTTAACGGTATTTGAAAAGAACTAACCCAATAGATACGAAGACCTAACTTTTGTCCATGTTGTAGATATACAGCTTAATGTAGACCATAATTGAAAATAAATAAATAAAAGTAAAAAAATTAAGGCAATATTAAGTTCTGAAAATAGCATCTTGCAAATATGGTCCTGTTCGGTCCGCAGGCTGCTAAGTCGGTCAGCGAAATTTAGCATAACTTCATGTAGCCAAGCCTCATGAATCATTTCAAACCTTTATGAACGACAGTTAACCCGTTATGAGCGTTTTGTACACTGGCAACGGTTACAGTGTTGTTCGAATGTCAAAATCTGGTGTGATTGGTCCATATTTCTTTGAATAAAATGATTAAATTCAAAGCATAAATGAACTTGTTACAGTTGTGGCCTGTGCTGTATCTTGTACGCAGTTAATGACGCCCATATTAATCACTTCCTTTATTTACAACACACTAAGTAGATTTTATACATTTTTTACAAACAAAAACTATATTAACAGGAACAAAATTGCTGATTATTGAGTTTGCTCTACTGAACATCGAGCCTTTCCCTTCGAAAGCCAGTCTCCAACTTTCTCCTTCAGCTAGAGGACGTTGCTTACTTCTGAGATTAAAATTTAGGAAGAACATATCTAGTGGGACAACTGCCCACGTGGTTAGGAATTCTATGGTAGTGTTGAGAAAATTTATAGCCACTTCAGGATGATAAATTTCTTGACGTGAAGATATCGTATGGTCATCTCGTCACTTGATGTTTCGTGTTGCGACTTCTTCCTGCGAGAATGTACGAAGGCAAATCACGTTCCTTACCTGAACTAAAGACCGTCAATCGACTTGAGGTATCTTAAGTAACAAGACAAATGCTGCGAAACTTCGATCATCAACTACAGCATAAAGTTACTACGACTGAACTCTATTTATTGATAAACGTCAGTTTTAAGTGATATTGTTTCTGTTTATTCTTCCATTTTCTACCCATAATAAAAATTTTTTAAAAAATTTAAGAGAAGGAAAAGGGAAATTTTTGCTAAAAAATTATAGGAGTCTTTAGCTCTTACTGTGAATTAAATCAAAGATTCGAAAATTAAAAATTAACGCGAAAAAGAATTTCTTTTTTATATGCCAGTAAACTCGAATAATATACAAATCAATAAAACTTGCAGCTTTATAAAGCTCAGCAGTATATAAAATATTTATTTGTACCCCAATATACGTGAGTTGATGTTACCATTAAACATTGCTAGGTCGACCCACGCGTCCAAATCCGAATGAGCTTTTTCATGGTTTTCCTCCAGTATAACGTGAATAAAAGCCAATCAACGAAGGTATCCTGCCTTTAGGCAGATAAGCTTCACAGGTATTGCCGTAAACAGTTTACGAATTTAAGAGTATTTCTTTATGAAAAGTTCAGGATTTATAAGATTAATGCTTGACACAAAGCACTTATAGATGTGAAATGTACAGACCGATTATAAGTGTCTTCCTATAACTAGACGTCAAAATGTATAGCCGAAAAAGAGTTTTATAGCTTTCATTAGTTGAATTGGCAATGCTCAAGCTACTCGGATTTGAATTGCTGTGACACAATTGGCAACGCCCTCGGCTTTATCGAGAAACTCCCAGTTTTTCATCACTTATCCCAGCAGATCATTCGATAGCCCAGTTTTGAATTTTTAGCCTTTGCTAGAGGAAATGTTTCCCAGCAATAAATGCAGTTTATTGAATCAATGAAATTTAAGTTATGCAAACTTCATTCTCCAACTTCCTCACCCCCTACTAATTTTCGGTATAATTTTTCTTATTAAATTTCATTTTGTCTGAAATGTCTCGGTCTAAGTAGACATTTATAGAACTTTCTGTGACGATTCAAATCGTATTTTATCGATTAATATGTGTATTTAATTTTAGTTTACATTAATAAATGGTACATTACTAAGTTTATCCACACAATAAATAGTATGGGCATTAATTGTCAATTTAATTTTCATCATATTTAAAATTACGTTAACAAATAAAAGCTTTCCTTCCCTACTCGGGTCTATTTCAGTATAAAAAAAATGCATGAAAATTACAAAATGAAATTAGTCAGAGGAAAAGATTAGAATATCTAATTAAATATTAATATACATAAAAAGTATTCTGTAAATAGTTTATTAACCTGAATCAATCATTACAAAATAACTTTAAGTCAGTTTAAGTTCTCTTAAAAAAGCATAGGTTCGCAGCACAAGAATCTTCTGGGAAATCACCCTTTTTCTTGTTTCAAAGTTGATAGCTATATTATAGCGAAAACAATATTTTCAGAAGCTTCAAAACATGAATCTGAGATTTATTCTAAATTTGTTGTTTTTCGTTACAAATGTTACCATTCATATACACCTGAAGATAGGCTAATCGACTGAGGTAAAGCAACTTGAGGGCTTATGCGTCTATGGGGAAGGATGCATTGGCGGAGGACTTTCTAAGCGAAACTGGCTCGTTGAAGTTCAGCTGTATTCACAATGATTAACTGCAATATAGTAAGTACCTTGGACTGTAGAAGTGAGCTGGATCACTATGATGAATTAATTTAGTTTACTTTTCGCAATGAAATCAGTCATTATTGATTTGTCGAGCAAACTGGAGTCTGCTGTGTAGTTTTTCACAATATCAATGAAATTTTCTGTTGCTTTCTTAAAAGTTTTTAATGTAATTTTGTGACTAGCAAGTGGTGTAAGAATTTAAAAACTTAACACTGTTGCACCTTATGTCCCATGTGTGATTTTTTTTAATTGGTGTCAACATCCTAAAAGTATAAAAATACTGGACAGCTGCATTCATCATTAAAGCTGCTGATACTGCCTACAGATGCGGAAATGTCTGTACAAAAAGCTGAAAAATTCGAGTTCTGAAGCAATGAATAACATTAAAAGCTGACGAACTGCATGGTTATAGCCTTAATGTGGTTAGTAACCATATGGAAGGTACATTTTAAATTAAAAAGTTGAATCAATAGTTATCACTTGTTTTATATTGTAACGAATTTTGTATATATGTAAATAATTTTACTGAAATTATATGTAAAATTGTAGCATCTCTGGTATAATGTAATATGAAATGCCTTGAGAATGCAAAGCTCCACCGGAAAAATAAGATTACAGGAACAGATTCATTTAAGGTAAATGGCTATCTCGCTCCAAGTTGACGATAAACTTTTGTGCCAAGTTTGGCGATAAGTCGTCAGTAGTCATTCAGTCTTACGACCATTTGGTGACATTTTAGTCCGATCTCTGTATGACTGTAATTGGTCTGATCCCTATATGTAACTGTATATGTTTTCCAGCAATTTCGAGAAATGTAGGTACTGGAAATTTCTTGCCAGCTGGGGGAAAACTACATAAGACTGAAGAGAGCATCAGTTCTCAGTTTGAACTAAAAATTGAGAGAACTGATGTTGAGTTCGGAGTATTGAAAGATCTCCGTGCGAGCTTTGTGCTTTGCATTGCGTTATGTTTAACGTTCTTAGTACTTTGAAGTAGTAAATACTGATTGTACTCTGTCATACTGAGAACATGTATACGAGAATTTTCGTGAAAAGTTCCAGAACTGTGGACTGTATCTTTTGGGAAAATAAGTTTTATCGAGTTATCATCGGTTCGGTGTGCATTCAATCCATTACGAACCCGTACGCACGCAACAAAAGTAATGCGGAGAGATTTTGCGTTATTAATTTTGCCATTACTCATAACTAATGCTTCACATATTTCAAATGCGTTCATATAAATCCTTTATGCATGAATATTTTAGATTAATTACCAGTACGTGTAATAAATAGTGTTTGTAGTAGGTAGTTACATACATTGAATTTGTAATAAAATGTTTAAAAGTCTTGTTTTCCTAAGGACTTTTATCGAATAATTTTTCCGGTCTAATAAACTTAAAAATAACGATATTAGGACAAGTTGGATTAAGTTTATTTAATAATGTAAAGCAAACATAAAGATAATTAGTTTATTCTGACAGATGCATGTCATTGTGTATCTATCTCTGAACAGGAGTATAAATCCTTAACACATCTAATTGCATAACTTTGCTTTTCATTGTATAGATGTTTAGTGAAATTTTTGAATAATGCTGCATGTGCTTGTAGATTTTTCGCAATTTGTTATACTTACATTTTAAAATGTAAGCAGAGAAAATCATGTCAATGGAACATTTCATCTGCCACGAATTTTCTGCATTAAATTCCTGCCGAGAAAGGAAGATTAATTAGGGATTTGTATAAAGCAGATTATATAAACAAGAAACGAAAAACAGTAACAATAAATTGAAAACAAAAATAGGAGAAAGCCAGTGCAAAGCCAATAAGCAACGTACTGCCTTCAGTAAAGAAGTGATCAATTTCATAAAATAATAAACTAATCGAGCAAGCATTTAAATAAAGTTTTAATACTACTCTGAAGTAAATTCACGTTATGTATATAATAAACAAGCAAAAATGAACATGTATGCGTCGTTGACAACATGGTATCTATATTCCTGAAAGGAATTGGATTGTATTCAGGAGCTGGTTGACTTTGGTTTTAACAACAAAGATTATCATCACGAATATATTTATCATTCCTTTATTAATCATCTCATTGTTGTAGAGGAGTGATCTGGTCCCTAAACATTTTAATTTCTCAATCACAATGCTGTAAGATCTGTTACAGCCATTGCACAGAATAAAAAGAATACTGAATAAAGATTACGTAGGTCGAGAGTAAAAACTCGCTAGCAGCGCCGCCTGTCGAAAACTCCTGGTCGCTACTAAACGAGATTATACAAAGCTATTAAAAATGACGGAAACAATACTTATGATATTACTCTTTTAAAAATTACATTTTAAAAACATTGCTATTATTGCATTTTAGAAATATTGACCTAAAAAATTTGCTCTCTATCGAAAGTAATCTCATCAGATAATCAAACATGCTACTTTTATGTAACTATGATTATCAGTCTGAATAATTCAAATATTGCGAATTTTAATAAAATCCTAGTAGTCGGATTCCTTATTCTAAACAATGTTCTTCTCTGTGGTATTTGTTTCCTGGTATTGTCATTATAAGCGGTGAATCATTTTTCAAATTGTTGTCATCAAATATTATCACCCAGTACTACCTTTAAAGAACAAAGCCATCAAATTTTGAATAACGTAGTTCTTCATTCGAACATGTGCACCTGGAAGGCTGAATTTTTTATTTCAAATTGGTTTTGTTATCTGTTTCACATTTTGTAAAACTTTTATTGTGAATTTTTTATTAACAAACTCAACGATTTGAAAGCAAGTAGTAGCAACGCTGTTCTAAATAAAACATTTTTATCTCCAGCGCGCGAGACTGTCTATCGGAAATTCTAAAGATTTGCTGTTTTTAAATATTATGTGATATCGCTATTGAAATGTGTCGTAAATGAGAACAACGTGATAATATTTAATAAATAAATTTACATATAAAACGTTAATAATAAAAAGACAAAAAAATATGTAAGCCATTTTACTAAGAAAACTGAACATTAATATGATAAACTGAGACAAAATTTGTGGGATGTATGTCAGCACTTAACACTGCATCGGAAATTCTAAACATATGCG
>KK116743.1:125986-138962 GCA_000611955.2 Stegodyphus mimosarum | reverse complement strand
TTTTTTTTTTTTTTTTTTTTTTTTGTCATAAGCGATAACATTTGTTAGCAAGTCAGAAAAGAAAAACAAAAATCATGAACACAAGAAATACTCGTAATACGTTATTGTTTTATAGTAAAGATGTTTAAAAATTATGATTATATTCTAATTGTAATGTTCTTACTTTGATCCCCCCCCCACGTCTAAGTGTTGCATCCTCACTTTTGTCTAAATCTCTGCCCATACTTTTTGTCATTGCATATAAGAAAATTCCTGTACTTACGTACATAATCATTAGTTCTGATTATCTGTAAAAAGCAACTCAGAACTCACAAGCAGTTTAAAACTTTGCAAGTTAGTAGCATGTTATTCACATGTGTGAACAATTATATTGATGATCTAAAACCGCTGCATACCCTAGATTGCGAGTTTGAAAATAATATTTGGGGATTTATTTTTTTAACTTTTATTTTAAATTTTTACTTATTTTTTTTTATTTTGGAGGTTATCTAGTGTCGAGGGGGAGGTACTATTCCTGACCTTTAGTGTCGCCTGTTGACTGCAAGTATTATATATATCATAGCAAATAATTATTACTGAAATTCTATTATTGAAATCAAGTAGTAACATTCTAGTTAATTCAATGTAGACTATAACGTAGCATTAAAGTGTCAATATCATTTAAATGATTTCGAAATTTATTTGAAAAGTTTTCTTAGGCCCTAGCTTTTGAGTACCTGCTTTTAATTCATCGCAGTTTAAATTAGTAATATTTGTGCCGCATTTGAAGTATTTGTTAATCCTATATAGCAGTACCTCGTATAGCCTTGTTGCGATCTGTTCGGATTCATTATATTAAACTATTCTAAACTAAACTAACTTCGACGGCACAAACAGCCCTTAGAGTGCCATGGCCAGCAGTGCCCTGATATCTGCTTTCTAATCATTGGGCTTCGGGTTGCTTGTGCGTCTTTGCCTGTACAAGTGGGTAGCCTGTCGCAGGACTTCCGGTGTTTAGTCCCGAAGCGAACTTTGTACTCATTTTATCGATCCCCTCAAGGGATGAAAGGCTGAGTCAACCTTGCCTAGCCGGAGGATCGAACCCCGGACCTGTGGTGCTGCTGCGCGATGCGCTAGCCAAATAAACTAATCACTATTTTAAAACTTCAAAACAAACTAAATTGTAATTGTGCAAAATTTAAAAAAAAATTTCAATACGTAAATTTTTGGGTTCCCCCCCCCCTTTATATAGTTTTGAACGGCCGAAACATTTCATTTAAATGTTCGGGCCGTTCGTTCTTAAACTTTTACAACTCTCATTCTAGGCGAAAATGGACCACTTTAACCGAACTTTGGAAGAGTTGCAGCATCATAAACGTTTGCAAATATATAGGCGAGGCATGTCAGGCATTGATGATGAGTAATGTGCAGGTAGTATGAAAACATATCATGCCACACTGTACAAATCATTTTAATGTTTTGAAACTCTCTTGCTGAAGTAACTAAAAACATGCTAGAAAATTGGGAAGCAGTTTGGTTTAAATAAGTTAAATTCCGTCAGCGTTATTCAGTGAATCAAATCGAATACTAGTAAACTAGATTATCGAAGAAGGGGAGGGCAATATAAACAACGACGACTGTGTAAAAATGCTTGCACGAGAATTAACAGATGAACAACTATAAAAAATCGTTGGAATAAAAATGAAATCTTGGCAAAGTGTATTATGAAAGTTGTTCCTAGTGTTGAGCATAACCTTACAATTCACCGAACGAGAATGCAATGCAATGCGTAGAAATGTATATATGAAGAAAAAATTTCAGAAAAGAGTTGTCGATATTGCAATTTTTAGAGAATAAAAAAAAATTAATTACGAAAATTACATTTAAAAAAAAATTATTTCTAATAAACTGAAGACTTTTGAATTTATTAATCGTCATTTATTTTTTGAAAAACAGAGACGAAAAAGAATTTTTGGAATCAATTATTATATTTTGCATGTATTTAGTTCCTCGACTTGTCTGGGATATCGACGAAACCTATGTAACTTGTTGTAACTGCTATTTTATTACTACTAAATTCTGAAGATATCTCTTTTTCAGTTCGAGAGTTTTATTAGATTTCTGGCTAGCGTATACAGTTACTGTATTCAAGGAGTTATTGATAGTAATTATTCGAAAAAGATTCCGTATTCTGTGCAAATGATGAGAAGAGATTTGAGCAGTTGTCAAGCGTGATTTGTAATACAAAATTCGAAAATTTTGTTTTTATGTAAAAATTTTACTGTCTTTTATGTTACATGCACTGCACAGACAGTGCATTTTTAAAGGTCTTTTATTATGGGATAATTTGCCATTCGTTTCATACGTATCGAGTAGGACCAAAGGACGCAATTATTAAATCTGGGATATCTTTAAATGGGCTTGGGCAATATATCACCCACTGATGCGAAATGATAACAATAGCTATAAGCCAATAGGATAACGGCTAAGTATTTGGATTTCTCTGAAGTTAATTGGACTTCACATGTTACTTCCTTTTTTATGCGTTCTTGCGTTATATCAGCAGTAAATACAAGTAAATCTCTGAGGCATACAGAAACGCTTGACCGTCATTTTTCCTTTGGAATCCTTGCGAGAAAATTTACGTGAATTCAGAATTAGCATATTTGTTGTAAACTTGTTTAATTTTTAGAAATAATAAATTAAATATTGAATGAACCAGTCTGATATTTCGTAGTGAATACTCTATTGTTTTTATTATTAAAATAAAAGTATCTTTTAATGAAATAAAAGGAGAGTTTTAGTAAATTTTTGCCGCGTCTAATTGTAAATAAAAGTTATAAATTATCTATTCAGAATTATTTTCAAATTATATTGCAAAATAGAGGATAGTATGAGGACTGTTTTTTTTTCTCTTCTCTTGACTGCAACTTTATTAGAATTAAAAGTCAAGACTAAACCTCTTTGAAACGCTTACTTTTCTTCTTTAGGTTTATAAAATTTTTAATGTAAGGTGGTAATAAAAAAAAGAAACTACTTTTGCATTCACGTGTATGAAATCAATGAATTGAAATATGTATAATGCAAATTTGTATTATTTTTTGCCCTCTTACTCTATCCACCCCCAAACGCATGCGCAAGAAGTACTCTTAAAATATTATTGGGTTTTTGTTAATAAATGCGTATAAAAGAAAATTCAAACGTGTAAGGTATTCTGAATGCAAATATGAAAAATTTTTTAAATCTTAAAACATATAAAAAAGTAAATGTAATAATTTTTAAGCATAATAATAATAGTATTTTTAAGCATATAATTAAAAGTAAATGTAATAATTTACTTTTAATTATATGCTTAAAAATATTTTATAAATGCTTAGAGATCATTTTTTATTTCCTTCTGTTTCATTTACTATAGAGACCATTTTTTATGCACAATGCAAAAAGAACGGAAATTAGTTTTAATAAAAATTTTCCAATTTTCGTTTAAGCTAATGTCATAAATATTTTGTTTTATCATATAACAACGATTACAATACTCTTATTATATGGTTATTTTCAAATAACATAACCATACGCTTCTGGTCACCCCTCCCGTCTTAAATGCAAGATTCATAACCGCTGCTAAATTTTTAACGTCTTGAGCTGTTTTCAGGCTAACCAGAAAAGTACATTCATGTGCTGCGCTTCCGATGAAGACCAGTTTGCAACATAATAAGCACAAGAATAAGAAAAGATTATACAAATAATGTATACGAAAACCATAGATTTAGTAATAATAACAGATGGCGGAATGTGCAGTAAAACCTAATTCCATCCAGAAAGTTGGCAACAGCCATGAGAGTGGCAAAAACCACAATGGTATTGTACTTGTTATTTTTGTGCTCAGAATGTGCAATGTTGTTTCAAATCTGAGTATCAATGACGCCGTAAGCGATTTTTATTTCAAGACCAGTTTCCATGTTACATCGTAAAAATTACCGAAATATGAAAGGTACTCAAAGTTAATAGTTCAATAAATTCTGAATAAGAAACCTTAAATTATCCCTAACATATAGGTCATCTTATTCCATGGAGTATGCAAGCATATTAAAACATAAAATAATTTTGAGCAAAATTCCAGCGTAAGGAAAGGTTAGATAATTGTGATATCTCTATTAGTATTATGTTAGTGTTCGATATTCCATGAAAAGTTTTCGACTCATTTAGCAATTTTATAAGGTAGCGATAAAGTTTTGTTTGGCGTAATTTTACGTCTTATTCTGTTCTTAAATTTTATTCTGTTCATAAATAAAAATAATAGTTATAATAAAGCATTTTGTGAGAGATAAAAAATTCTATGCAAAAAAATAAAAATCTATATCGGCAGTATTTATATTTTTAAAGCCTGTAAATACTGTTTAGTTAAATTTAAAGCCTGCTAATCATCATGTGCGTACCATATACGTGTACTAAAGAGCATATATGGTGCGCACATGCAAGGTTGGCTGTTGTTGCCTATATACGATGAAAGTAATAAAGAAACTAACTTCTTAACTTCATGGTATATACTCGGAAAATACACCAGAACAGAATGTTGAAGTCGGGGAACAAATAATCAGAAAGTACCTATTTATTTCAATTTACTAATTTTACATGTACACATCTATTTACAATATTTAATATATCCGGCATAATATTTATGGTATTTAATATTTGACTCAGAACGGAGGGAAGGTGTAATAATTATGATAATATTGCAAACTAATGAAATCCTAATTAATAAACATTTATGAAAAGCTATTTGTAATACTTATGACTTACAAAAGTAATTATCAGTAGCTTTTCATAAGTTGCTGATAATTATTTAAGTTATTCCGTTTTGTTTTTTAAAATGTTGGGTACAACTGTAAGCGACGCAAAACTTCGTGGAGGAAACTATTAAAATATAAAACCAAATTCATTTGCATTAATGTAAAATAATGATTCAAGTATGCAATAAAAACTACAAATTAAGCCTATATGAAAGTATACTGTCATGGCTGATGCCACAAATTGTTCTCGCAACCCAAAAGGAAAAAAAAAAGTGCTTAGAGAAAAATGCTTATACCTTGTTTTATCTGTCAGTAGTACTGTGATAAATCGAATTATTGTATAACAATATGTAACTGATGAAAAGCAAAGTATAATTTTTCTTCTGATTAAACTTCGTTTTTATTTTTCCTCATATATTTAATTTTATCTCTATATTTCGCTCCTTCTTCTTGCATTTATCTTTATATATGTATATATTCCTTGAATGCTAGAAATATAGCTAATTTAAGTTCTTGAAAAGAAATTGTTCTGCAATAAAATTGCTTCACGTTTTGCTGCATATATTATGCTAATTAAATAGGGTAAAATAAAACACAATAGCAGAGTATATGAATAGAATTAAATAGGTATAGAATTAAATAGGGTAAAATAAACACAGTAGCAGCACAGTATTAACAGTAGTTAATGCTGTTTTACTAAACGTTTTACAAAAAGGTAGTGAAAAGACCCCTCCTTCTCAAAAAAAAGGGGGATAGCAATACAAGTAAAAGATAAGTTTGTCGTAGTTTCCCTGATTTTTTTTTTTTTTTTTAAATAACCAGAGTTTTTTTACTCATTACGTGCTCCTCTCTTAGGCACTGCACAGGAAGGGAGGATGCCCCGTGGAGGTCTTTTTAAGGGGAACTAGCTCGTATCCACGTTACACACGAGGAAAACCACGAAAACGCCCATGGAGCCAGCCCGTTCGCCGGGACTCGAACCCCGGACCGAACTACCAGTGTTCAACGGCTTTTACCGCTCGGCCGCTGGTGGGCCCAAGTGACCAGACTTAGCAACATTTTGCAAAGTTGTTCTGATATAAATTATTTATTATTAAGTGCATTACCGGTAATTTAATAATCTAAAATATCTTACCGTATGTGACGACACCGTGTCTTCTTCACTCACAGAATTAATTTTATAGTCCGTTAAATATTCGGTGGTAGTATTCACCAGCCCTGCATTCACAGTACATGCTGACCACAAAAATCCGCACACAAAAAAAGCAATCCACATATTTGTGTTAAATGTCCTTAGGTTATAAGGCTCGATAATATAAAGTTTTCAGAGTGTGTTCAAAACCACTTTCAAATATATCTTAGACGCACACGCACATTATTCTTTCGAAAACACTTGCTGGAAAATGAAAATCAAATAAGCGACGCTAACACCATAATATGGAGTGTTACGTCGCTTCTATCACTGCCAAGAGTCTCCTAAATATGCCTACAACAGCATATTGTTATGAATCATGAGTATAGTGCTACTTCTCATTCTCCTGCACCGAACGTGTCTCGACTCTATCGAATTTTGAAACGATCTCGCAGATAGCGCGAGGTGATGTCTTTCGAAGACTCGAAGGCTCTCGTCCAATCATCGAGAAGTATGGAGAATCTAACCAACGAGGCGCATCCTCGCTTGTGCTGTCCTGGTCAGGTGTGATTATACTTTTCTAAAGTGTGCTACTAACCCATCCAAGCAGATCTACCTTGAATCCATCAAGAGCTGCAGCTCCACCGACCGATAGCTGGAAGCAACGCTGCCGCCTCTTTCTTTCTCTCAAGTTTGTTGCAATTGGAATTCGGAATAGTAGGGTTTTTCTTTTTTCGAAGTATAATTTATGGACCGCGAAGCCTAGAGGTGAGGAGGAGGAGAAGAACTTGTTAAAAACATACTTATACCCAGGAATTCCGCGTGGTAATAATTATTATTATTGATGTTATCTGGCGCTCTATACCATCTATTGCATCTTCAAGTACTTGTGAGGAACATTGAGGCAGAAATGGGAAGGACAGAAGGGAGTATATTGCGTATATAAGCATGCATATGCTATTGAAATGGTTACCATGGAATTAAGTGACCAACGGAATTTTTTTCGCTATTACCATTATGCACTCGTTATGTCAGAGTAAGGAGTTAAATTTAGATAGCTCTCCTCTGTCGCTCCTTTTTTTTTTTTTTTTGAAAGTAATTTGATAAAATGATGGTCCCTCCCAATGTAAAAAAGAAAAGGAAAATATTAGTGTAAGGTTAATTTTCGTATTTACATATTCTCGTATATATTGCATATTTCCATACTTTCGGGATATATTAATCTTGTTAATTTGCGTATGTGCGTGTTTCTACTGATAGTAAGGAATAACCTTCAGTACACATAATAGTGAATGCAAATTTTACTGTCTTCATTTTCACATAATAGTAAAGAAATTGTGAGTGAATTTTTAACTAAGGGTTCTAGAAACATTAGGATTTTTGATGCTGAGAGACGTGAAAAATGAGCAGTGGCCTCGCCGGGTCTCGAACCTCGGACCTCTCGAATACGCGCCGAGCGTGCTGACCATTACACCACGAAGGTTTGCCGAGAAGGCGGTAGAAATACCCCATATACCCCCTTTTAAAGGGTGACTGAGGATTAGGCGACCCAGTCGCCAAATCCTGGTGGTGGAGAATCGTCATCCACCACCGTTCTCTAGTTCAGACGTCACTGTAGAGACATTAGCTATTTTTTGAAAGCAGGAGATGTGAAAAATGAGCAATGCCTTCGCCGGGACTCGAACCACGGACCTCTCGAATACGCGTCGAGCATGCTGATCATTACACTTAGAAGGCGGGAAAAATACCCCATAGGATCATTTAATTAATTATATTCATGATTTCAAATTTGTGTGTGTGTGTGTGCGTGCGTGCGTGCGTGCGTGCGTGCGTGCGTGCGTGCGTCAGTCAGTGTCAGTGTCAGTCAAAATTTGTGTTACTAATTTCATTTTGATGTTCCTCTAATTTTCTATGGAGCACTCATGATTTCCAAAATACTGACTAATGTGATCATTCTAGCTTGAACTTGGGAGATTTCCAATTGCAGTTGTGATTTTTTTCACTTATTCTTAATTACATGCACAGTGAATAAAAACCTTTCTGTTAACCGCCTCTAGAAGTGGCTGACTTATGAGAACTCAAATAAGCATCAATATCGAGAGTTATACTATTATTCTCAAATATGACCACTGCCTTAACCCGACCAAGATCATTGGATGCTTATTATGGTGCAAAATACCTAATTTCACTGTCAAACTATTTTATGTGTTAAATAAATCAAGGAACTACTTAACTCTAGCCCACCAGTGGCTGAACGGTAAAGTCGCTGAACGCTGCTAGTTCGGTCTGGGGTTCGAATCTCGGCGAACGAGCTGGCTGCATAAGCGTTTTCGTGGTTTTCCCCATATGTAACGTATATACCAGCCAGTTTCCCTTAGAGAGTTTTCCACACAGGCATCTCTCCCCTTAGACAGATAGCCTACGAATGCTTTGCCGTAATCAAATAAATCCAAGCAAACTCTGTGAAAGGATTCAAAAAGGATACTTTTTTTAATCATTCCACAGCGTAGTTTAATTTATTATAAAGGCTTGATTCGTGAATGTAATGATAAAGTGTTTTTAATTGATTATTACATTCCAAAGCTAGCCTCCTTTTCCCCTATATGTAACAAATCACGTTTCAAGTGACGCAAGCAAGTTATCGCAAACAATTACGTGAATTGTGAAGTTGACAGTTTAATGCCCATATGTGTGATATTTTTAGTAAAAACTTCTTAAATATTAATTCATTAACCTTATACTCTTCTATAACCAAAGATTTACTATATCTGCAGAACAAAATGTGAAGCTATTGAATTATTTAGAAACGTTAAAGAAATCGAAGATGTTTCTGAAGAGTATTCTTTAAATGAATCATCATATTCCTGAAGCGTTTGTGCTAATTATTTCTTTTTCTTTTTGCGCAACGTGTAATGTATGTAACAAATCAAACATTCAAATGGCGCCGAGAAGTTTCATTTCTGTTATAGATTTTTATGGAATATTTGCGTTTATTTTGTCTTCGATGGCAAGTTTTATTTTAAATTTCGTAAATCTTAAGTGATTGACCTCGAACAGAAGTGTCTACAAATCAGGAAATAAAAGTGTTAAATTTAGAAATATTGTGAATGGTTATTCGCGAAGGGCGTTCGTTGAAAAGTATAATACGATGTAGTATTGTATAGTAGAGAGGCTATTAACGTGGTTGATTGACTTGACGGTAAAGTTCGTTACTTTTTGTAGAAGAAAAATTGATCAATAAAAAAAATAAAATCCATCTTCATCGGATGAATATTTTAATAAGAATTATGAAGTATTTTTGAACTTATTAAATAAATTTGTGGGGTTTTACTTATTTAATTCCAAAGTTCAGACTTAGAATCCCACGAACACTGCGAATAATCGCTTTAGTGTGAGAATAAACACGTAAGACTTAAGAAGGGTGAACTACCCTTTATTTCTCAGAATAAATGCAATCAACTCCTACTTGGAGCATACGCAAAGCCTCCACTTGGGCTTGAACTTAAATAATTATGAATTTAAACTAAACTAAGCTTAACTAAAGCTATCTGAAAGGTATAGCCAAGCAAGGGCCTAAAGTATGGCCGAGCGTAGTAATAGCTAAGAGAGACGTAGCCAAATGGCAACGCGCGCTAGTCAGGAAAATCACACTCTCTCTCTAGAAGTCGGTGAAGCATCGACTTAGATAGTACTCTTATTCATTTGCATTCACTGCGTTTCTGAAATTGCATTCTGGCAGGAAATTGTAAGCTGAAATTAGAATAAATAGGGAAGAATCATAGCTTAAAATAACTGTTAAAACCCTTAGACTTAACTGTTAAAACTTAGGATAAACCTTACAAATTTTATAGTTTTAATTTTTTTTTCTTTGTACTAAGTTCTGTTTTCCACATTTTAGAACAGTAATCACCTGGATTATTGTAGAAAACTGGGCATAGAATAAATTTATATTATAAGTTTTTTCTCCTCTTACATTATTTGTTACATATATTCATAATTTTATTACGTGTAACTCTCATTTTCACTTCAGTATTTTCCTGTAATAGATTTGAATTGAATTGGTTAAATCCATTATACAAATCGTGCTGTGTATAGTCATAATCAATAAAGAAACAATAGTAAGTCAAAATCTTATTTCAAAGGAGCAGAAGTAAATTAGATTTAAAGCTATTTCAAATCAGTTTCATCAGATAAACGCATTTGCTTTTTTTAACTAGTAACACAAATGCGTCATCCTGCTTGAATTTGTAATTTAAAGGGTTAGTTAATCCTTCACTATCTCCTGAATCAAAAATTTGTAAGGAATTGTAAGCTGAAACTAGAAGAGACAGATAAAGTGAAGGAAACAAAAAATAACTGTTATAAACTTAGGATATACCTTACATTACAAATAAAGGAAATTTTCACTTTTTTGTCTGTGATACAAACTGGTTTAAAAGATGATTTTTTAAGCAGCTTGTGAATACTGAAAGTACTTTATGTTATTTTGGTAACTTTTCTGTGCCAGACCATCTGCTGTTTCATTCCCGGTATGCCATAGTCAGATGGTATTCATTGTAGCTGAGCTCAAATGTGAAATAAATAAAGAAAATTAAAGAAAATATTTCATTAAGTGTTGCTTTTTTAGAATGTCACTAAAGTAGAGGTGAAATATGTTAAAGACTGGCCATAACCAACCCCAGTTGCTTGGTGCGAGAGCTTTTAATACTACTAGTTTCAGTATTCTTAAAAATTATCTAACTGATAACTTTTATGTTCTCGTAGCTTTGTTGTAGTTAATAAAAGATGTTTCTAACGCCGTGTGTTGTGTTAATGGTGCAGTCATTTATACATATATACTAGCGGAAGTACCCGATGCCAGTTAAGTTAGATTGAGAGTAATGCATCTAACAACAAAGAGCAAAAAAGTTTGCAAAGAGTTTACAAAAAATAAGATTCATAGTCATACATTTTTCAGTCTGATGCGATATGGAACCCAAATAAAAAATGTCAATAGAAAATAAACTAATTCTCTCTCATTATATCAGCAACAATGGCACCTAGCTTTTAATTATTGTCGTCTTTCTGATTAAATGATCGTAAAAGCTCAAATTCCATCCATTATTTCACCTTTATTCAATTTTAGTCGATTAAATGTAGCCAAAAATTTATCATTATTAATCAGAAATCAATAACGCAAACAAATAACCAAACAGGCATTCTTCTTCATATATAGATTTTGTGAAACTTACAAATTTTTTATTAAAAAACTCTACGATTTGAAAGCGAGCAATAACAACACGTTTCGAAATAAAGCATTTTTATCTCCAACGCGCGAGACTGTTGCCACTCGGAAAAATGAGTGTTTGCAGAGTTTTGAATTAATATCTCGGCTGATTAAACTCGCACGAAGATGGAAACAGTCGAAATGGGTCCACGCGAATTTTTGGAATCGGGAATAATGTATTTAATGTTTGGCAATGTTATTTTTTATTTCATCGTTAAACTAGAAATTTTTTAATTAACAAATTCTACAATTTGAAAACGAGCAGTGGCAACGCTTCTCGAAATAAAGCAGATTTTCATCTCCAGCTTGCGAGACTGGTGCCACTCGGAAAAATTACGGCGAAAATTATCGTTTTTCGGAGTTTTTAATTAATATGTGTGATTTTGGTAGTGTTTTTTTAAATAAAGAAGTAGATATCGACTCTTTTCCAGAGCCCAGAAAAGAATTGTGGAAAATTTATTCACGATAGCTATAGTAGTGACTGAGTTATTAGAGAACAATCAAACACACAGACTTTCTTCTTTATACATATATATATAATTTTTTTGAAAATTGTTATTGGTAAACTCTGTAAAGATTTTCACAGCTGCAGCTAATGTTCTGAAATTACAACATTTTCATTTATTTATTTTGTTGCTTATTATTATGGATTCAGTAATTATTTTAAATAGAAAATGATGGGGTGAATCTGTTCGAAAATATGGATTCGTTCCACGTTTCAGTGGAATACGATAGTTATCTGATCTCGGTTTTGAAAACTAGTATCTGTTTCATCCTGGAAAAACTAGTATCTGTTTGGGCTATGACGTAAACAAGATACACTCGGAAAGTTTACTGATAGTCATCTCTTTCTTTTCTTCCTCTTTTGCGCAGTTGTCTATTTTTGAACTTTTGAATATCCTGCTTTGTATACTTGCATAAAAAGGGTAACGTTTTGAAGAAAGATTTATTTGCTTAGTTATGTAGTATTCGTTACGTGAAAGAAGCGTTCGCTAACATGAACTTTAAAATTAGGCAAGATTCGCAACTTCAATTTTCTTGAAAAAGTAACATGTAATTATTAATTGCATGAAAACTAATATCAAAACAGAACTGAATTTACTTATTTGTAAAGGGAATGGAATATGTTCGAGAAAGGCGTTTACGCGAAATTTTAATTGATATCATTTTATGTAAAGTAAC
Source organism: Stegodyphus mimosarum (assembly GCA_000611955.2). Taxonomy (NCBI): domain Eukaryota; kingdom Metazoa; phylum Arthropoda; class Arachnida; order Araneae; family Eresidae; genus Stegodyphus; species Stegodyphus mimosarum. The sequence continues at coordinate 126,613 of KK116743.1, read as the reverse complement.
TTAGATTAGAAAACTAAATATTTTAGAGATTGCTTATAATTTAATCTGTAATTACTAAAAAAAAAATTCTCTCCACCGTGAGAGACTGTGTATCGGAAATTCTAAGCATATGCCCATTTTAAAATTATTTTGTGATATCGCTGTTGAACTGAATTTTATGGTTAAGTGCGAAGAACTTGATATTTAATAAATAAAGGTAACCCACAAAACGTTAAAAAAATGCCCCTTTGGGCGTAATGTGAAATTTGAAAGCTTTCAGGGAAAAAATTTTTTGAAGGACTTTTGAAAAGCAACTTGTCCATATTCATGTTACAGGCTATTAAAACCAGAAAAACGCCCATGTAGCCATCTTGTTTGCAGTGATTTGAATCCGAGTTTATTTCTGGTATATTGGCTATCTGGATTCGTTGTCTTAAACTAGAAGTTGATATTTAGATTAGTATTTGTGATTTGCAATGCTATTTTTTTACCAGCATTTAGCAACATAACAAAATTTATTATATCACGATAGTGCGCATTTATATGAATTTTGGTTGCGAATTGTTGAAGCAGTGTATTCAATGTTTCTGAGGTATACCATACGTGGCATAAAACTGATTATCGCTTCATGTATATCGACCTACGATA
>KK116743.1:80269-123875 GCA_000611955.2 Stegodyphus mimosarum | reverse complement strand
ATGTCCATAAATTAAGGATAATGCAAAATCAGGCAAAGGAAGAGTTAGAAGCAAAACAAATTTGACTTTTTTGTAAAGCTTATTTATTAAACAAAAGGTAAAGAGCAAAAAAAGATGCTATATGTTTGATATTATTGAAACATTAGCGATTTTTTCTCCCTGGAGCAAGCTACAAAAAAAACTATTTACAAAAAACCAATATTACATGGTTGGTATGATTGTTAATACATTGTATGTCTCGCAGACGATGCAATACAGTCCGTACAGCGCCTAGGCATACTGAGTATCAAATTATCGATGTGATCTTGGGGGATATTACACCACTCAAAAAGCAATGCTCTCCGAAGTTCCGGTAGACATGTAGGAGGAGGTTGACGGGCTGCAACTCGTCGGCCAAGCATGTCCCACACGTGCTCTACTGTATTCAAGTCCGGTGAGAATGCTGGCCAGTCCATACGGGTGATATCCTCCGATTGAAAGTATTCGCTTACGATTTTGCACGGTGAGGACGCGCGTTGTCATCCATAAACACAAATTGTGCGCCCATGGCGCCCCGAAACAAACGTACATGTTGTTCCAGAATGACGTCCCGATAGATTTGGCTTGTCATGGTTCCAATTTGAACATGCAGGTCAGTTCTGGAACCCAGAATAATTCCACTCCAAACGAGCACTCCTGCACCACCGTAACGTTGTCGTTCAATGATGTTTTCTTGGTGCTAACGGGTACCTGGAGCTCTCCATATGAAAGTCCGGCGAGAATTTGACTGCAAGCTAAACCTGGACTCGTCGGAAAACATCACACAAGCCCACTGTTGCGGTGTCCACAATGCATGCTCTCTGCTCCAGGCTAACCGCAGGCGACAGTGAGTTGCAGTAAGTGGAACGCATTTGACAGGTCTACGAGCATATAGACCAATCTGTCCTAAGCGTCTGTACACGGTCTGCCTTGAAATTGTTGTACCAGTGGCTGAAGAGAGCTGACGAGACAGGTCTGAGGCTGTGCTCCGCCTGTTTCTTTTGGCAGTAACTGCCAAATACCGGTCCTCATTCGGCATTGTAACTCTGGGGCGACCTGTGCTGTAACGTCTACTCACATTACCATCATCTTGGAATCGTTGCAAAAGCCTGGAGATGACACTGTGGCCAATTCCAAGTTCGTCTTATACTTCCAGTTGGGTACGCCCACATTCCAAACGGCCGATAATTCTACCATGTAAAAAATCATCCAAATGCGTCCTTTGTGTCATAACTATTCGGTTATTGCACTGAAATGCTTATAAAGCGCTTGCGAACAATTTTACATCTTTGCCTGTATTCCTTATATATCACTCTCTTACATTCTTGTCATTGTGACGTACCATCGGTGTCATCTGGTTACTTCCTGAAATTTGCATATGATTCTTGAAGATGTGTGTAGTGATTTTACAGGTGATATATTTATTTTAGAGTTCGATTTCCGCGTGACTCCAAATTATCCTTAATTTATGGACATGAGTGTAGAAATGTAATTTACTAAAGCGCTGATAATTATCAATAAAAAGGAAACCACTATTCAATGGGCAGGCATTTTATTCATTTCATTAACACTAAAAAATTTCAAAATATTATTCAAAAGTACTCTAACTTGCTGTGCAGTTGTTAAACAGTATATTTTTAGTTTGAAAGATTTAAAGGTGGCGTGTAAGTGGAAATGAATTAACGACTTTTCTTTCAACCGATTCTCCTATTGTCTGTCGAAAGAGTGATTTAATTCAGATGAGTTACGATGAGTTAATTCATCATATATTCAGAAAATAAATATATATCCACATTATAAATACATACTCTCTGGACGTAATTCTAAATATTGGCTGTATATGCACATAATTAATAGCTGCTCAATAAATATTGAATTTGGGTTATGCTTCTAAATATTGACCAAACAATGTATTATACTCTTCACGCAGCCATACATATTCGATTGAGTTACTTACATGCTAAAGTTTGCCTCCACTGATTTGGAAAATTCTGGCTTAGGAGAGAGGTCACGTGGTAGTCATTTCTAATCAAAAAAAATTATTTTCCCCTCTTTGTAGCAGCAGAGAAGAAAAAAGTACTGAGTGCCGAATATTAATTTTTTTTTTTACAGGTAACATCTGTTGATTTTTAGTCGCTGTTTTCATCTTTGCTGAGTTATTTTGTATTTGTGTCAAGTGTAATCTGTCATTGGGCGAAGCTAGCATGGCCATTTTTTCTTTTTCGCTTCCGTGGGGGACCAAGGAAACTTATTTACGGAATATTATTTTTGTTCGAAATCTTTTTGTGCTAAAATGAACTTATATTCAATCGAAGACCGTGTTTTCGTTGTGAAAACATTTTGTCTTTGTGACCAGAGACTTAACGGAACCCTCAGGAAGTAGTTTAGTGTCTTTAGGCAGCGTTCGGACGGCGACATAAGTGTCAGAGGCATAGTCACAAGGAATAAATTGCGGAAATTCCCTTCACACCTGCGACACAGGGTCTAAGCCGCAACCACTTAGAAGCTAAATTTGCGCATACGTGGATGTGTCTGCAGCATTTCCGCTCTGATTTCCCATTCAGGTTTCGCGCTTTCGCTCTGATTGGTCGATGCTTATCCCAAGTCGGCATAATAAAAACTTGGAACTTTATGCTAAGAGCCCTAAACCAGATTTCGTGACGTAACACAGACTGGTTGCCTGCCAACGCAGCTCGGCTTAAACCACTTGTGCCCTTTATACTGTCGTCTGAACACAGCTTTAAAAGCAACATTTCTAACTCTAAATCAAGTTCTTGGAACTTCTTGGTTCTTGGAGGTTCACTTCTGATGCCTAGTACGAACTCTGAATCTAGGACACGTGTTGCAGCAGGATAAAGCACCTTTTTATTCAATATACGATGTTCTGGACGTGTCGGATGATTCTGTCACAATCATGTCATGGCAAGGGACTTCCTGAATCGCTTCAGGTAAGGACTTGCTTGGTCCTTCTGTGGGCCTAACTTATCGCCCCTCGATTTTTTATATTAAAGTCTTCAGAGGTCGATCCAAAATCATAAAGAGCTGAAAATAGCGATATCAAGTGTGATAGATAGGATTGGTTTCAATAATTCAGCTGGAGCGCGTCATCGAGAACGTCGAGTTGAGACTTCGTTCCTTAATCTCTTCAAACAGCAAACAATAAGAGAGAACTTGAGAAATTTATCTTTTAATTTCCTTAATTGTCATGTGTAAATTCTGAAAATTTGAAATAAAAATATTTTTCCATTCAAAAATTTATAACTTTTTTTTTTGGCTTTTTTGTCGCCACCACCGCTTTAAGCGTTTCGCCGAAAAAATCACGTACACTAAAGTTTGTTGCAATAAATAAATAAATAAAATATCAGTACTGTGTAAAGCAGTTTTTTATAGAATTATAATCAGCAAATGCAAATGACAGTTAAACATTTTAGTTACATATTGTCGTAAACTTAATACACAATTGCTCTGAAAATGACGAGAGGTTTAGAAAAACCAAGCAAATTACAAGGAATGTCAAGGGAAGGGTCTGCAGAGTTGCCAATTCTCCCGATTTAGGCTTGAGACTCCCGATTTCTGATCGTTCTCCTGCCAACCCGATTTACAGTATATTTCTCCCGACTTTCTGTGATTCTTAAAATTTCTCACGATTTTTATGTAGCTTGACTTAATACTTTGTTATTTGCAGCCCCAATAAAGTGATTTGGGGTGTCTGAAAGCACCTGGTTTTTCTCTAGACTATATAGAAAATCAAATTAGTTTCCTCAGTGAGAAATTATGGCTCGTTTCTGCTTTGGGTGTGAGAACACGTGTCCGAAAACGTCAAGTTCCATTTCTCCAATGAGCATCGAGTGCCATTGTGTGTCATCTGGCACGTGTTAGCCAATGAGCACAAAGCAAGATCAAGACAGTTATTTCGTTCATCTTGTCACTAACCTGTGTAAACGTACTTGCTTTCGAGAAATAGTTTAAAAAATTCGATATTTCATATTAGTTATGTCTTCGAAAAAGGTAAAATACTCAGGTACTTTTCAAAAATCGTACACAGATGACTTTTCTTCCTCAAGGAAAGGTAATGCATTTGCGATGTGTACAGTTTGTTATTGCGATTTTCCGATTTCGCACGGTGGAAAGGCCGATGTTCTCAAACATGTTCGTACACAAAAACAAAAGGACAACATGAGTTCTATTGAAAAAAAACGAAAAGTTACTTTTTCTGTGGAAACAAAGGATCAAAAAGTTATTATGCAGAATGTACTGTTTGCATTTAAGAATTAGTAACTGAACTTTCAGACATTAATTAGTAACGATTTGAAGTTAATTCATTAATAAAAATATATTTTTATCATTTAAAAATCTTTTTGAAGTTGAAAATAAATCTCCCGATTTTTGAGTGTCGTAGGTTGGCAATTATGGGTCTGTTTGCAGGCTTCCGAGAGGGAAGAGTGTAGGTTGACTGTTGGATTGAAAGTGTTGAACGTAGGGGAATGTAAAAACAAAAGGGAAAGGGTTCTCGATACGGAAACGGTTGGTAAGCAAAAGGGATTGTATAAAAGGGTTAAAGAGGCAAGGAATCGATTCTTATCTTCATGTTAACGATTTCCAAAAGATTGTTGATTATTGTAATTTAGTTTTAAATTATTTTAATGTTATTCCTATCATTTAATGTTGCTTCTTCCCTTGAAATTTATTTACTATTAGGTCATACTTTCAAACTTCAGGAAATTTTCTCTGGCATAATCTTGAAACTAATTCTAGCTGCATGATGACGTAGCTTCACGAAATTTAATGCACATATTTTTTGCCAATGTAGGCTGCTAAATAAATAAAAAATACCTGAATTTATTTTAAAATATCATTAAATAGATTTCTTTCGTTTAGCTGCAAAATGTTTGCAAAGAGAGACATTTTTTTAATTCACATTGAGCAGATTCTAATTTCAATCTTCAGTGGAGAAAGCAACTCCTATTATAGTTATTGGCAATTTTTTTTTGTTTGTTTTCAAGTTGTACCATAATTAATTTACCTCTTAGCACAGCCAAAGTGCATTACGCGGATAGACTGGAATTTTCTTAAAACATACCTTGAAAACCTGGAAAAGTCAGGGAATTTCATTCTCCTATTTGAGTGGCAACCTTGAGATAGCCGCCTTCTCATATCTGGTAGACATTTTTTAATGTCTGCGTAGTTGTCTGAACTAACTTTATGGTAGTTATTCAAATTCTTTTTGTATTCATAAGTTAATAATTACTTGCATCCTAGTCAGGACGGTATGCTTTTATGCCCTGTGGAGAGCATCGAGCTCGAACTTTTTCGCTACGTACCGATCGTTGTTATCTCAGCACTGTTGTGATTTACCAATCCCGCCATGCTTTTTTAATTGCTAAATTTGTGTTATAAATATATTTCTGTGTTTGTTCCTTCATTTAATTTTAGTAGATTGAGACTTTTTAATGTCACCTCATCTTCTGCTGTTTTATGATAGCCGCATTGTCGTTTAGATTCTGTGATATCGACCCAGATATTTGCCATTCTGGCACAATATTTCATCCGGAATATAATGACGAAGTATTAGTGAACATGATTATTATGGGAACAATGACAGTCGTCGTTCTACTCTTCTAAAAAGAAGCGTCAATAGCTGCGAACTTAGCAAATATCAGCCTTCAAGCGATTGCACATCATTTTTCACAATCAGAGGTAATAATTGAACCTTGCCCACGCGCAGTGATTTGCCACCACATGGCTATCTTGGCTTGTGTTAGCAATGTTTTACATGTAAATCTTCTGTTGACATGTATGTACTTTTTATTGCAACCCTTTTTATCTAAAACATTTTCCATGTGCCAAGAGTACAAAAAGATATTAAGATTTAAAATCCTTTGTACATTGAAAGTACCGGGATAAAAAGTATGAACAAAGTAGACTAAAAAGCGTTGCAAAAAGACATCTCTTTCTTGTTTACCCGTTTTCGTTATTAGCAGTGGGGAAATAGTGAGAGAGGGGAAGGTAACCTTTTGTATTGTTTAATAATTTTAAAGAATAAACCACGTGTCATGATTGAAACACGTCAAAATTATTAAACTTTATACTTCTGAAAATATGAGCAAATTGAGGACGTTATTAAGTACATTTGCCGACTTGCTTAAAAAGTATATTAGACATAGGCACGCAATCGCGCTAGGAATAAAGACACGTGCATTCATTGATGTCATGAATAGTGCAAATGAATACGCACGAAATGAGGACGCGCGGGAATTGAAACCGAATCAGATAGTCTAGATTTGTGTTCTTGCCTATTCAATAAGATCCGTGCAGACGTCTGTAACACAACACGAAAGAAAATTATTCTAACGTGACTGTTTGATGGCCATTGAAAATAGTTATCTAATAATAAACACCAATATGCTAGTGCATCCTTGTGTGTGCGAAATAATGACAGATCCATATGTATATTGCAGAGGTTTTTGCAGAACACTGGCTACTTTTTTAAGGAAGGGACAGATTTGCATCAGATGATTCTGCAATTCATTACGTTACCAGCTAGTGATTTAGTGGGTCTTCTAAGTTTAGAAATTTTTATATGTGTTTTTATGTTTTTCGCGTGTAACTTTATTTTATTTATGTTGCAGACTTGGCATAGTTTTGCTTAATTTTCCCTATTGTGCTTTTATCAATCCGTTAGATTAAAATCTCGCTACTATTGTAGTATTTAAGCCACGGAAGTTAAATCTTGTTATTCTCTTTTATGTCATCAAGCTGAAGTATCATATAAATAGATTTATATTGCTATACGCTTGTCTATGTCATTTTGTTCTGCGGGTTTCTAAGTCGAGACGAGACGCAGATTCGTCCGTCAGTCTATTAAGATTATATGGAATATGGATGTTTTGTAAGCGTATAGTGTCTGTGTGGCATGCAGTGCTCAAAATATTGGACTCACCGAAAGTCTCTCGAGAGGTTTGGTGGTAAGGGATGAGGGGTGAGAGACCCTCGGGTCTGTCTCCTCTAGTGCTCTCCATCGGAAGTGGGTCGGAACTTCCTCATTCTCATAGGTGTAAAATCTATCGTCAATGTGATGTACCTTGGGCAACATTCTCGTTGATGAGACCATTAATTGACTATGATTATTGGCCATTCTCGACGAATGCATTGAATTATAAGTGTTCGGTCATTTGAAATAACAAAAAGGGGAATTTAGAGTGTAACCTTATAAAAGCGAATATTATCAGAACTGCTGTCATGTATTTTTTGAAGAGGTCAAAGCCTTTTGTAATCAAGTATTTGCGTCAAGCGTAGTGGATATTTAGTGTCATAATGGCAAAAATTTGAAACCTAAATGATTTTTTCAATATTCGTTTTTATATTTAATTCATTTTGGCCTACATTTTGAACAGATAAACCCAGAATAAAAAACCCTCATTTCCCACCACGAATGCGTATTTTTTATCCCTGCGTTTTTGTATCTGTCATGTATGTCTGTAATTGTTCTACTTCGACAGTTTTTAGTTCCCTTAACATTGCTGTAAATTATTTTGTTGAAGGCTATTTATTTTGAGCGTCGGAATTCACCGTGAGAAAGTTCAGACTCTTTTAGTCTCTTCTACTTTCGTCAAAAAACCCATCGCGTTGCGTAGTCAACGATCTAGAAATATTTGTATACTGGTATCGGAGGAGGATTAGCATGTTTCAAGCCTTTTTCGAATGTGACATTGTTTTCACGAGTTTTGTTTTCCGATGTAATAATCGGTTTAGAGAAATTTATGAGCGAATCTGTTCTAAAGCGATTATTGAATCATATTTTCATTCAGGAAGAATCTTTATGAAATACATTAGATATAAACTTTTCATGCATTTTCCTCTCGCTGCCCTCATCTCAGACTTTTGTTATTAAGATTGGGTTACAAGACCATAAGGTTATGGCGTTTTTAATCTTTTGCACTGAACATTTTTTTTTTAATATAATTTTGTAATTTTTTTTTTTCGCTTTTAATCTCACGCTGTTTCTAAATGCCTTATTTAAAGGTTTTATTGCTTTTTTTTAAATGAAAATGTGTAACTGTGGATTAATCTTGTACATTTAAAATATATAGTATAGTCAATTCTTGTTACTTCAAATTTGTAAGGACTAATAAAGCTGCTCTAATTATCGAACTTATACCCATAAAACCATCTTTAAATCTGATTTATCTAATAATAATAATAACCATTTATCTAAATTTTTTTGCTTTCGTATCCTTTGCTCTTAACATTATAGCTTATAAATCCCCGCGAGCTGCTCTTTTCATAAGTTTCCATCCTTTAGCAAATTTTCGTGAACGCCATCATAGGTGGTCCCTCATAAAAGTGCCGGCACTTTGTAATTGAGCCATTGTTCACTAGGACAGAAACCTCCTTGAGGGCTTCTCAATATAAGGTACTAACACTGTAATGTCAGACAAAAATACGCAGAATTTTCGTTTGCTTTATTAATCAGAGTAGGAAACTAAACCATGCTTACATAGTTGCACTGACACACCGATGCAGGCATAATTACGGTTGCTTTCTTAATTATCTGGTTAAGAAAATGATGGTTATAAATACGCGGCACTTTTATATCAATTCAGCATCATGAAATCTTCTGTCTTGCCATGTTTATGTAAAGGTGCCCCCACCGTTATGCAAAGGCCTCAAACTTCCCTTTATGGCAAAATTATGCCATGCTTAGTTTTGTATGATTAAAAAGTTTTTTTTTTAAACGTATTGTTGCTTTTGCTTTTGACTTCGATGGGTGACATTGCCCTCTTTTTATCTTCCAATTTTCTTTCAAGAGTTAAGGCTTCTGATTTAAGGTGGGGAATCAAAAACCGAAAGGAGAAGAGATTCGAATCATCCGAAGTCATAAAACAAACAGCTAGAAAGTTGTGAAATTTATTCCGAATTCAAATTTTTAGAACTTATGCTTAAATTAACGGAGATTCCGAAATTTCCAATTTCGAACTAAGCAAACTTCAATGTATGCAGTTTGAAGCTGAAATTTTTTAAGTAAAGCGTATATAAAAAGGTCATGAGTGGGGAATGTAAAATCTTTTAAATAAAAATCTGGATTCCGAAGTCATTTTGGGTCAGAAGAAGCCTTTGATTATAATTGCTCTAGACGTCCTTGACTATGAATCCACACAATACTCGCATATGTAGATCTGCACAAAAGCTTCAATGAAAGAAGAATCGCATTGTGTTAACAGGTATTTAGTGTGTTACTTTATATGAGTTTTCTGTGATTTTCATTTGTTTCACGTACTGCTTTTGTACTATTTTCCATAAGCTTGTGAGTGCGCGCAAGGGTTATCATACTCAAACTGATACCTATTCAAAGACCGACCTCCTCAAAATGATTTATTTTTGCATATTAGATTATATAGGTAATGAATGATTATTGTTCCGGATCATCATTATCTGATTACATTATTCCATAAAAAAGTCTAGTCAAATAATTATCTTTATCTGAATCTTAAAAGTTCTGGAATCTCCCGAAACCTTCATTATTAGAAAAAAAGGAAAGTTCTTCACTTGATATTGAAAACTTTTAATTAAAGCGAAATTTCAAATATGCATTAATAACAAATTTAAGAAACTACAGATTTTAAAAATAAAACTATATAAATTTAAAAGATGCAGATGAAGTACATAATTAAAACAAATCTGGAGGTTTAATTTTCGCATAAAAAGGAAAATCTGAGTAACAATTTAATTTTTTTACGTCTTTTTAAATCAAAGCAGACGTAAAGGTTTGAAGATTATTTCAAGAATTAAAGTAAATAGAAGTGAACTCAGAATGCTAAATTCTCTCCAGAAAATTAAGAGTTTTTTTATGAAATATTAAAAGATTTCTTAAAAGTACTAAATATTGAACAGTTTTAAGAGACAGGAGACCATCAATAGAGCAGCTGCACCATCTTTTTGACTTTCAGCTTTTGTTCTCTATTGATGGAAACTATCCACCATCCGCTATCAGCGGCATTTATTTGAAATAAAATTTTACAGAGTTACAATGAATATACAAATATACATATGACATACAGAGGCTGTTTCCAATAAAGTTCATAACAAAAATATTAAGAGAATTGTTACATGTGTTGAAAAATTTATGTTTACAGATTTTTATATATTAATTTCGAAGAATAACCAAATTATATACTATAAAATATCATTATACATTTTAAAGAATTTAGACAAATATAATTTAGAAATATATAAGCCAAATTAAAAAAAGAATGAGAAAAACACTAAATATAGAAAAAAAAAATAAATCAGTCTAGAAATAATTTAGTAGTCTGTAACTGTAGAGATAAGTAAAAGGTAAAAGGTAAACAATCCTTGAGCATAAAAGTATGTCTTGAATATATGAAAAGAACAGTCCTTGAGTTGTAGTCTTTAAATTAAAAATATTTGAGTAGTAATTAATTGAATTCAAGATAATTGGCATATAAACATGTACAATTATGAAGACAGTAAAATTAGAGAGGACGTAATTAGGATAATTAAATTTTCTACATTAATAAATTCAGGAAAATCATGATGATTTCATATTACACGAGTTTTAAGAGACAGTGATCCAGGTATGAAACTGCAAAAATCGTGCTCCGAGCGTTAATAAATTAATCCTTCTAAAATTTTGACTAAACACGTCGAATGCCTTTTTAAATCACGACTCGAATACTAGAATGACAAAAAAACTTAAGATTCGAGTTTTCAGATCTGTAATCCTTTCGAGATTCGTGGGATTCGAGGATTCGAAAATACAACATGTAAAAAATGCTCTTTATGGGGGCTTTGAACGTGTTAAGATGCTAATGTAGTCAGAAACCTCTGAAAATTAATGAAAATAAAGTAATGAAAACTAACGAAAATAACATAACTTTTCTTAACTTGCAATTAAATAACAAAACTTTTCTCAAATTACAAATAGAAAATGGTTCAGATCATTGAGCATAGTTATTCTTTGGCGTTCGAGAGGGGTATTCCGCCTCACTCCAGAACTGTGTTAGTAGTGTCATCTTTCATTTTGACATTTCTTTGTGAACTGAAATTTAGTTTTGCTAATTTGACGCACATCTTAAAACTTTAGCTTTTGGACTGTCACTTTGAAAAGGCAAATGAGAACATTAAAAGTAAAAATTTTTATTGTTTAATAGTAATAATGACAGAATAATTTAAACTGAGTGTTAAAAATATAATGACTTTTTATAACGGAATTTTTGCCGGAAATCTCTGCGTGTTGTAGCACCTGATTTAGTTGTTCTTTTTGGAAGCATCCTCTCCCCCTGCCGATTAGGCACTGCAGCTCAGTGATTGACCTTTCATGCGTAGTATCGAAATCCGGGCATCCCACTGAGTTCCGTTGGAGCAGATTTATTCTGTCGTGACGGGGTTTAATCTCTTGTTCGGCAATAATTTTCCTCTGGAGAAGGGAACAATTTATGATTTACGTTGTGCCTCGTTCGGAGGTGACCCAAATGCGTTTTTATAATTCAGCTGCATTGTATTTTGATGGAGCTGCATTTCAGTACAAAAGGAGAGTTCTGTATATAGTTTGATAACATTGCGAAGCAATCATGATTGAAAATGATGCTTATCATGTATACTGATAGCATACCTGCTCATCACGATCGAAAATAATGCTTTGTATACTATTTGCTTTATCTACTGCCTACCTGTTGAAGTAAGACTGTTTCATCATGATAGAAATAAGTAAGAAAAAAAGGGGGGACTTTTTTCTTTTAGCCTGTTTTTGTTTTTATGATGGCCAAAATAACTTAACTATTCTTTTTTAAACTTTATACTATCGATGTCCGGGTATTTCCCACGTGTCTAAGATGCATCACAGGGTATTCCCGGAAAAGCATTTTTCCATTTCCAGTAACATACTTCTGACAGTAGTGAGTGTAATTTGTTTAAACAGCTCAGAACTTTTCAGCTTCGCATTATTTAAAACTCAGTGAGTCAATTCGAAAAGATACAAAGGTATTATTTTACTCAGAGCAAAATCAAAAAAGGTTAAAGCAACAGAATTTCGTTCTTTTGTTTTCCTCTGCGATGGGGGGGGGGAGAGGAACAAACATAAATGCAGGAAACTGCTACACATTGTAAATATGTAGCATATTTTAAACAAATGGAATTTATTGCTCTCTATGTGAATACGCTGCACTAGAAACTACTTAATTTAAAAAAAAAACGCATTTTTCTTTGCTTCTGTTGAGAAGAGACTTTATCAAACGTAAACGCTGTAACTTTTTATATAATGTAAAGCTCGGTGAAGTTCGTCGGTATTTCTTGCTCATTTTTACGTTCTTCTTCTTCGATGCTCCTTTTAGACCTATACTGATATCTAACCCTGAAATCGCTGAAAATTAATAACAATAGACTAAGAAAAAGTAACTGAAATAAACTTCAATACGCGATTTGCAATTAAATAATATTTGAAAATGTTCCTAATAAATAATTACACATTTTAACGCGGATCTGAAAGTTACGTTTGAAAAAGGAGTGTCAGCAGATTTATAGAAGGGAACGCAAACAATGTTACGCACGATTCATACGGTAAAACTGTGCTTAAAGGATGACGGATGCAGGAATAATTTATTCATTAGTCACTAAAGGTAACGAAGATAATGCAGGAAAATTGTTACCGCAATGATTTATGTGGGTTCTACTGTTAATAGAGGTGATATTAACAAGATATTCTTGAAGTTGCACTTCGTGCATATATTTTACGCAAATTACCTAAAATTTAAAAAAAAAAAAAACATGTTTTTATGAGTACTAAAAGTGAGTATATAAACTATGCAAGATTTTACTAAAAAGAAATTTTTAAAACATGTTTTAAAATTGATATGGCATTTAATAGGTTGTTTTCGTGATTGTTATGTAGATCAAATACTGAACTCTTTACTTTTGCAGAATGAAGAAAGCTTAGTAAGTCTAATTGTACTAGAAAACATACACACATCCGAAAAGCAAATTGTAGAAAACTGAAGAAGCATGGCTTAAATCTCCTTCCCGCGGTCTCCTGGTTGTTATAAAATTTCAACTCATGTTAATTGAAAGTTTTTAATGTCAAGATGTTGGAATAGTGGAATTTTAATTATAAGCATGTTATTTGTTAATATTTACAGAGTATTAAAAAAGCGCAGTTTTAATCTGTTGGTCATACACTCACATGGTCTCTTTTTAAGAATGTGGATCAGATAAGAAAGGCTTTCAAAGTATGATAATTTTGGTCACATGACACCTCTTACTTTTTGGTAAAAGTATATATTTTTCTCTTCCATTTTGCACCTATACGATACGTTAGCCTGTAGTTGAGCCGAATGATAAAGCCGCGGAAACTGAATATGTTTACTGGGTTTGATCCCCGACAGCTGGACATGGAACTATATAGAACTGTATGGAACTGGATTTCTCAGTTTTCACCTTTTGTAAGATAGTAACGTGGGCCAATTCTTTTAATAGAGTCATCCAGAAAGACATCAGTACCCTTATGCTCTTACACATTTTAACTAATAAAACTCTTTGAGGTGTTCTTCTTTTAAGAACGGACTAATTAAATTAAGTATAAAAAATAAGCCGATAATGTTGCTTTTGCTATAATTCAAATCATGTTAAATCACCGTACGAGGGCCCGATTATCGGAAGAACAGACTGGCCCAAGCCCATGTCTTTATTTTCAAAGAAGCCTTTTATATTATTTACTATATTATTTAAATTATATATATATATATATTTTCTATGTTCTAGGTTTAAAAAATTTAGAAGCATGAATAACGTATTAAACTTCTTGTTTTAGCTTTTTATACCTTTTTTTAGTCCAAAGAGGATTTGTTCCTGAAGGACTATTGTTTTCGTTTTGCGATTTTGCGTCGGAAACGTTAAAAGTCTGAATCACTTTTCAGACTGTTGCCACAAAATATTGCAGTCCTGTATTATATTTAAAGAAATTAAATAATGAAGAATCTGCATAAATAAATGTATGTATGTTTCTCCCACTGTGATAAAACGACGGTAGCTAGAGCCATCGAATTTTGAATGACGTAATCCTGCTGCGAATATGGGCATATGGAAGCCCAAATTTGAAATTTGTTTTATTATCGATTTCATATTTTGGAAACCTTTAACGAATTTTTGATGAACAAACTCAAGGATTTCAAAGCGAGCAATGGCAACGTTGTACAGAAAAAACATTTTTATCTCGAACGCGTGAGACTGCGTATAGGAAATTCTCAAGATATGCTCATTATAAAATTATTTTGCGATATTGTTAACTGAATTTTATGGTTTAAGTGAGAAAAACATGATATTTAATAAATAAAGGTAACACAGAAAATGTTGAAAAAACGCCCCTTTGGACGTAACTTAATATCTGAAACCTTTCAGATTTTTTTTTTAAATATATGTATATAATAAAACCAGACGCTTGGCCTTTGTCCAAAATTAATTTTAAAGTTAAAAATTCCAGGTTTAATTTTTAATATGGTCAGGGCATAAATACAGCGAAATAAGTCATCAGAAGAAATGATTTCTTCCGTGTTTGGAAGTAAGTAATTTTTTAAGGTTCGTAGGTTACTGTTATCAATAAGAAATCTTTAAGCTCTTCTGCCTCTCCCCGTTAGAGAAAACAAGATCCTGGTTTAAAATGTATAATCTTATTTTTTATTTTATACATCTCATACTAAATTGAAATCGTGAAAATGTAATGTACAGAAGAATAAAATGCTAATTTTTTTGTTTTAAATTATCTTGAAGAAAAATTTTTAATTATAAGGTTATGTCACGGAATACTTTATATTAAATCTACATTATCTCAAAAATAATGACTTCTATGACATTGAGAAAATTAGAGGTGGGGTATTACCAGACCTCCAGTTTTGTATATTGGGCCTTGTACTATTCTCGAAATCTCTTACAGTGCAATTTACTTAAAACGTTTTCTGTAAGAATCTAGATTTAAGACAGTAAATATCTAGATCTGGCCTATCTTTCCCAATAAGGAAGTTTCCGGATGTATGACTGTCCTTGAAAAAGGCTGTTAAAGCCTAACTTGAAGGCACAAAAGGGCGATTTATGAAGGTCAATCTAAAACAAAAGCAATATTTTTTTTATTAAAATCCTGAACAAGAGAGAACTGTCAGCAAAAGAAGAACGCCATCGAAGCGCGGCAACTGAAATTTCTAATCTGTCCTGCCATAAGCTGATTATTTGAGTATTTTTCCGGTCCCTGCTTGGATTAGGGTCAGGTAAATACTTCGTCTAAGCTGCTGTCAGTTACTCAAACACAATATTTGCCCCGCCTGCGCTCTTAAAGTTTGGTTTGACATCTATTCTACTTTTACGTTAATCTTCTAACGTATGTATCATCTTTTGCATCGCTTGTTTTTTCATAGTAGAAACAAATGTTTGAATGTTTTCTAGGAATAAGCAATGAGAGCTTAACAAACTCAGCTCTTATTCAAACAAGAAGACAAGGTTTGTACCTTATTAAAATAAAAACTGAAATGTAAAGTTCCGTATTAACAAGATGTTGCCTCTTTCTTTTCTAATTACGATTCCTATGTAGAACATATAAACAAGGATTAGAAACCTTGTGATTTTTACTATACATAATGGGAAAGTGTATGCATTAAGGATGTGCTTAATTCTCAAGTATTATATGCATTTTAATCTCTGAAAGAGTCTAATTTTAAGGGAAAAAAGGGCAGGAGAATTAGAAAGCATAAGATATGTTTCTTTGTGGTATAAATGTATAAATTAAGGAGGCAGTTAGTTTTCAAAATGTGATTTGTTTTCTAATGCCTGTGAAGAGTCAAATGTTGGGAAATGTGATCTATAAGAATATATATGTAAAATGAGGTGTTACATCTCCCGTAACATATCTGCAGGGTTTTACTGCCGCGAGATAACATAACAGGACAGCCAGGTTTCTAAATTACACAGTGAGCAATTTAATGTAGCCAAAATTTCAAACCGCTTAAAGTCTTTGTAGTTCAAGTAGCAAATTTTTTATCAATGCCGTCTGATTTTATGGATACGTAGACATCTTTAATTGGACTACATTAAGAATATATTGTACCATGTAGGGCCTTTTTTAACTATTAAGCAAAATAAGCTCGTGCTTAGAGCATCCAGGAAAGAGGCACATCACAAAAATTCCCCATTGTCATTTTTATCATGGATTGTATAGCGCAGCTAAACCAAAAAAGAAAGGAAAGAGGCTAATTATTTTCATGTTTGCTAATATTTTCCTTTATATATTTTCATGTGTGTCCTGCCCAAGTTCGTCTTTTACATTTAGTTTCCTATATTTTTCTTTTAACACCTCGAAGTGGTATTCTTATTTTTAATCTCGATAAAGTAGGTTGCCAAATTAATAGACGTTGTTGCCAGTCATCTATTAAGAAGATCTTTCATTTAATTTCTGTATTCTAGAAATACTTTGTAGAATACAGAGTTAAATTTTTAATTTTAATGATTCCAAAAATTTCTTAAATTATTTTAAGTTGTCATCTTATCTAAGCATCATGGTATGAACAGTTGTTATTTCGTATCATGAGCAATTACTAAAACAAGTTTCTAATATCATATGGTAAGTAGTTTGAGTAACTTCGAACTCTACCTTACGCTTTCTGCATTCAACATGAAACGAATGATCATGATGAAATTTTGTGGGGACGTAGCCATATGCTGAGGACTGCGATTTTGTGCAGAATGCAGGCCTCTTCCTCTGTCTCTTTCGATATATAAGAATAAGATAAAATATGTAGAATACCACAAATGGCCAACTCTCTGATAGAAATGCACAAATTAAAAATACACTGGTGTGCAAAACTTAAGCAACGATGTAAAAATTTAGCAGATAGCCATGAACTTGCAGAAAAGGAGGTCTGGAGATCAGTACAATGAACACATAAGTCAGTAAAAACGTCATGCGTATGCAAATATCAGGAAGAAACGTCAGAGGTAACGTGAGCGTACACAAAACGCGTGATATCGGCGCGCTCAGCTCAAGAGTAAAATAAAAGGAAGGACGGAGACGCAATTGAACATATTGGTTACAGGTGCCAGTGAGTCAGTTCGTGAAATATGGCTAGAAGAAATCACCTGGACAACTTCACACGTGGAAAAATGATCGGAAGCTGGAGGAGGGGCGTACTGTCACCAGTGTAGCTTCAGAGTTCGGGATCAACAAAAGTGTCGTTTCGCGCGCTTGGAAAGCGTTCCAAACCACAGGTACAGCTGTTAGAAAGGTTGGTGGTGGCCGCTCGAGGACGGCATCTGCAGGGAATGACCGACATATTGTCCTGTAGGCGAAAAGAGGCCGACAACAGTCAGCAAGCGCCATCATTCAGCGACTCTGTGCAGCAACGGGGCGACAAGTGTCGCGGTTTACTGTGGCCAGACGCCTTCACAAAGGGGACCTATTCGCCCGCCGTTCTGAACGCTGCTCCCTTTGAAAGTTGGCCACCGACACCACCGTTTACAGTGGCGCAGAGAGCACAAAAACTGGACAACTGATGAATGGAGTTGTGTCCTCTTTACGAATGAGAGTCGGTTCAGTACCGGAAGCGATTCTCAACGCGTTTTGATTTGGAGAGAGATCGAGACCCGGTTTTATCCCAGTAACATCAAGGAAAGACACCGTAACGGTGGTCCTGGAGTTCTTGTCTGGGGAGGCATTATGCTGAACGGGCGAACTGAGCTCCACGTTTTCGACAGAGGGTCTGTAACCGGGTATACGCTATTTTGAGGAGGTACTCCTTCCCCATGTGCGCCTGTTCCGAAGTGCCATTGGTCCAGACTTAGTTTTTATGGATGACAATGCACGGCCACATCGGACTCTTGCTGTTGAGGAGCTACTGGAAAGTGAAGATATCACTCGAATGGATTGGCCAGCGTACTTCCCAGATTGAAATCCCATGGAACATGTGTAGGATGCTTTGGGGAGACGCATTGCAGCACGCTTACATCCTCCGGAGAACACCTAACAACTCAAACAGATGCTGATTGAGGAATGGGCACTCCTACCGCAAGAAATGTTGTAGCAGCTGGTTCTGAATATGCGGAGACGGTGCGAAGCAACCATTACAGTGAGGGGAGGGCATATCCCATATTAAGGAACATCTGCTTGTTATTCTTCCTCTTGGAGAGACAATCATGAGTCACGATACTATGCGTTCAATAAAGCTTGTTTTTGTTTGATTCCATACCGTATGCATTGTATTCCTTTTTCAGCTCCGATGCTTTCGTCATCCTTTACGTAAATAATACTGTCCTTCATTTCTGCATTTCATGTCTCTCAATTGATTTCTCGTGGAGTTATGGAAAAAACCCTGCTGTTGCTTAAGTTTTGCACATCAGTGTAATTTGAAACAAGAACTTTGAAATTATGTTTGAAATTATAAGTAACTTAATACAAAAACAAAGCAAGTATATATGTTTCATAACGATAAGTTAAACGATGTAAAAGTTTGTCTGCGCGCGCAGGTGCGTGGCTTAAACCACGCAAACGTTTTTAACCTTTTCTAATATATCAAAAATATTTCTTGAGAATTTCGTGATGATCGGTTAAGTAATTAAGGCCTGAAAGCGTAACATTTATTAATTAAGCGTTTATTAATATTTATTTGTTTAATTTAATTTATTATTTGAAATCTTTCAGGATTTCCGGCTTTTGGCTCTTCTTTCACAAACATTTTTCAGTCATTAGGAAATATACGTAACAGTTTTACTAGATTTCGTGGCGATACACTCCGCGTAAATACAAAATATCCGTGGCCTATAGATATTGAAGAAGGGCAGTATATACTTAAATTTTATGCGGAGTGTATTTTAAACTTACAAAATAAGTAATAGTAACTAAAATTTTATCCTGGTCAGGCAATCAAAAAAAATCAAATTATTTTATTTTATTTTTCAGTTGTCTTTGAAACTTATTTAGGGACATCAACGCGAGCGAAGCCGCGGGTAAAAGCTAGTTAAATTTATATTTTGCTGTGGCTGGAAGTCGTTAATTTCTTTAGGCATTATTTAGCACAACTATTGTAAATTGGAAATGATTTTCTCTTGAATGGTATGTCAATAAATGTTGTTGAGGCGAAATTTGTAGTCAAGGCGTTAAAATTGATTTTAGGATTTCTGTATGTCCGGAAAATGGAAAATTGTGGAAAATAAAAATGATCAGATAAAATCCAATTTTTTTCGGAAAAGGTTAGTAGAAAGAAAGAAGAATTATAGAATAATATCTTTCAAATAATAGCTTCACATTTCAAATAGAACACAATGAACAAAGACTGCTCTTTTAAAAAGAGAACAAAGAGATGTTGCAATCTCCGTCATTCCCTCTGCCCCCCAGATAGTATTTTATCGCCTTCATATTTGATAGAACTGTATCATCAGATCATAGCTTGTGAGTCATTAGTTTTAATTCGCAGCAAGAAGCATGAAAAATAAGCAATGTCTTCGGCGTAATTCAAATTCTGGACCTCCCGATTGTTGCTTTGCCGTACCTTCCAATTACATCACAGAGGCACGCAGTTAAGAAGGAGAGAACTCCGTACAGATTCTCCTCTCACCTATTAACGAACTGATCTTCACTCTTCTCTTTAGAAAAGTAACCAATCTACTCCTTCATTTATAAGTGTAATCAACGTTCAAAACGAAATACTAATAAGAAATCATACTTGTGGTTATGCTTTGTAATAAATAACTACTTTAATTAAACGCTTTGTTAATTTCGCTGTATTTTAAGCTATAATGTTTATTATGACTGGTGTATTCTTGTAAATTTCTTTTGCAGAAGAATAGTTTTTTAAGAGCTTGATAAATCTTTTTTAGAAGCCCTACCTACTTTTTGAATTATTTATATGCATATTTATTCATTTGCTACGGGCCCACCAACGGCCGAGGGATTAAATCGCTGAACACTGGTAGTTCGACCTGGTTTCGATTTCAGGCCAACGGGCTGGGTGCATGGGCGGTTTCGTGGTTTTCCGCATGTGTAACGTGTATATGAGTCAACTCCTCTTTTATGAGTTCTTCATGAAAGCATCCATCCCTTTCGGCAGATAGCCCAAGCATGCTTTGCCTTAATCAAATAAACCAAACCTTTCATTTGCTACGCAATAATGAGTAAGATAAATTAAAATTTTTGCTGTGTTATTGGTTATTGCTTTATATTTGGTAGTAAATGCAGAAATTATTTAGCTACTCATACTTAATTCGATAACTAGCTCATCATGTTTGGTCGGAGAAATTTTTTTCGATAGTAACAGGAAAAATCAGTGAAATTAAAAACTGAATTTCAGTAGGAACCCTATTAATATTTGTCTATTGTAGTACTAGAGTATTTTTCTATTGTAGATTTAAAATTCCTATGTTTCGTTGGAAAGGCTACGCGAAACCGTTTTATAGTCTTATAACATTATTTGTCCGTTAAAAAAATAAATCAAAATGTTATTTACTGCATTCAGAACTTCGGAAGTTACCTCTGATCGTAGAGTCAAGTTCACTAAAGTTCTTGAGTGCTGTTAAAGGAAAAAAAAGAAGTCGTATGCTTTGTATTGTAATATATGCCATGATGAAACATTTCTGACATCATATTACATTGCGTGATCTGGATTTAAGAAGTGATATTATCAGATAAACTGTCCTTTAGAGTTACCGAATATCTGACCTTGTATAGTGATCTGACATGGATGACTTTAAATCAGCTATTTAGAGAGATAAATCTGATCACAAATTGGTGAAAGGACGTGAATTTATTTGACTTGCAAATTGGTCTTTGCCAGTGAGAGGCGTGCTTTTTCCCACTTTCCGTTCCTCTCTGTCTGCAGTTTCATCCTTCTGATTGTATTTTCATATTTTAAACTCTATTTTTAAAATATAACCATTAGCCTTTGCTCACAACACACCACATTAACCACACAACACACCACTGGGAAGAAGATTTATATTTTTGGTGACGCTGTTGTTTTTAACATAAACAACACTTCTGAATAAAATACTTTTCATTGTATAGCATTATATTCGGAAGGTTTAGGAAGACATGCTGATTTTCCTTGACTTAAATGTATCGTTAGCTTGATAACAGTTATATTTCATCCTGATTTTCTTAAGATTCTGCTAGCGAGTAAGTGTCATTGTAATTGCATTTGGCAACCGTAAAGGGAGCGAAAAACCATTTTTTCTCAAAGAATTCCTACTCACTGCTATATTTATAAAAAAGAGCGAGACGATATGATAACAGAGAGGGGCTCAGTGATAAATGAACAGTTGAACATAAAAATCTCTTGCGATCTGTATATGTGTAAATGCTTGGGACTTTGGTGAAATGAATAGCTATCTTCTTGCATTTCTTCTGAAAGCTAAAACACATTTTAGATTTAAAAACATTAAATAAACCTCGTACAAGAGCAATTGCGGAATTCATATTTATCATTGCATATGGTTATCCGGCGAGTCATCTACCCCGTTTTGGCATCTTAATAAATCCGGACTATCCGCTGTGGGGAAAAGATGATGAAATGAATTAGACCCACAGAGTGAGATTAGCACCCCCTAGATACATGGGAGTATTGGTGAGATGCAAACGTTACATGGAGTCTTCGAAGTGGGGGAGATTTTGGAGCGCTGGTAGCTTGATGAGATGTAGAACTTTTGTCTTTGCTATTGCCATTGGAAATAAAAAGAAAAAAATATTCTATTTGATGCTATTGAACACTGATTTAATACTGCAGTCTTTCGTGACATTATGATCCTTTTTAAGACGTACGACAATTTGACGAAATGACAATTGTGGAAATTCCCTTATCATCAGCTAATTCCAGAAATAACTGTAATATGATACAACGCTCATTGTATCATTGATCGACTTCTTTCTGAATCTGCATGATATTCATCTAGAATTCTTATATAAATTGGCACGCATGGCTACAAAATTATGAAAGCAAAAATTTGGTATTATATTTTGCGCATGCCCAGTTAAAAATTGTTTTCCTTAAATGCTCATACTTCTGCTTTCATTTCAAAATTCAGTTTTAAGATTCCTCCTAAACATTCTCGTATTTTCTGTAACTTTCATTAAATTTGGTTCAAAACTCTACGTATTATAAGCAAAAAACATGCGACAAATTTTAATTTATGCAAGATATTTTTATATCTTCATTAATATACATGTTATTTTTAAGAAAACTTATACGAACATTGCACATAATATTTAATATGTTTTATGAAAATTACAGATCATTTCCTGTTTTTATGATAAAGGATAATCAAGAATTCCTTTTTTTTCAATCATTTTCTTGTTTCATAAATCTTCTAAGAATAATCGTGACTGAACTTTCGCTGGAAAGTGCGAGTTCAAGCATGTTATTTGCATGGCCCCAGTTAAGGACCGTTTCATCAAGCATTTCTCTAGAAATCAGAAAAAATGTCGAACATCCAAACTGTTTGTTGCTGTATGCATGTACTTCATCTGCTAAATTTGTATCTTAATAAATTATAGGTATATTTTCATTGTTACAGTTGTTTTCCATTAAATTCAAATTTCGAACTTACTTCAGATAAAAACTTTTAGTATTCAGTAAGTCTTTAATATTATTATACGAAGGATTAGAGATTTGGAAGTTTCGATAGTTTTTTCAGATTCGAATTGGAGAAAATTTAGGATTCCTGTCCCCACTGCCTTTGTACCTACCTGACAGTTGAAATCTACTGTTTTACAGATCCTTTATATATCGACATGTATAGATCATCTTAAGAACTTACATGTATTTTCATTGTGAAAGCCTTAATTTCGACGTCTGCAGAAAATACAAGCGTAATTTACCCCGCATTTATACCAATCATATAGTCTGTGGCCTTTTTCTCAGATGCACATTAACAATGTCCAACTCGAATCTTATCCTTTATAAAGCGGAAGAACAGGGATAATGCATTCCATTGCATTTGCGGACTATTTAAAACTGTCATCCCAGTTATCAAACTTGATGCAGCGACAAGGACTGTTTAGGAAATTCGCCGATCCATGTCTTTTGGTCTAAATGTTATCTCGGATTTCAGGTAGTGATACCCTCCCTTCTTCACCGTACCTCCTTATTAAATAAATCTTTTGTTCTCGGGCATTAATCGCTTGAGTTGTCGCTGATAATGAGAATGCGGCTTCTGCTACTATTCGAGGGTCTTTTATTTTTTTCGGGCAGATCCTGTTCAGCAGATGTTGAAAGCTCTTTTACATCACAACAGTAAGCAATGAAAACAGCAGGAGGCGTAAAAAGGGCGATGTTGCTTATAATTTCTCCCCATTCCCTTTTGATATAGATGTATAGACGAAATAACTTACCTTCTTATTTGGCACGATATCCTGAAGCAAGAAGCAAAATTTGATGATCCGGTTACGAATGTATTGTAATACGACTTTGTAATTGTACTGTATGTAATCGCAAAGAATTTGATTCGCACGTATTTGGATGTGTCGCACGAAAACGTTCTATACGTAATTTTCACCATTATTTACTGAAAAGTTTTGCTCTTTTTCGCCAATCAAGTAGCCTTTTCATAACTGTTCAAGTGCCTTCATTTGAAGCAAAGCATTTTTGAACTGTTAGATGAAAAGACCACTTGCATAGTTATAAGCGATAATTAGTCAAGCTTAACGAATATTTCGTGTGGGAAATAGACAGATTCACGTTCTGTATCACTGTCTTAAAAAATACTTGAGGAAATTTCCGGTCATATCACTGACTAAATTTTCTGATTTTTATTGGTTTGCGTAAGAAAATCATGTTATTCTTTACTTCCTTAATGCATTTTTCTTCTAAATAAAAACCAAATATGTAGTAATGTAATCTGTTCATCAAGCATGTAGTTTTAGATGAATTACTGGTTCGGTTTCGGGACGAGAAACGTTTTAATTATAAATTGCTGGTTTCTCCAGATAATATTAACCGAATGATAATATTAAACGATGAGAAAGCGTATTCTTCAAAATACCAATGAAGTTTACCTAGTCTAATCTAAATATGCCCAGAGGCATATTAATAAATACTTCCGTAGCATTTAAATTAGGAAGAACATTATTACTTGTGGAATGTCTGCAAATGTTACGCAAAAGCAATTTATGAATTGTTCATACCTTTGGGAATTATTTAGTAGATTCTGTGCCCCTAATCTTAATAATCGAAGGCCATCTCTCATCTCAACATATGTAGGAAATTCAGCGATTTAATCATAATCATTTTCGCAAAGTTTATCACATGATATGATTGAATTTGTTTTTCAGAAAGCGAAGAGCAGATTCGAGCTCATTAAGCTGGTTAATCCAGTAGATCTTCGTATAACTTGGAAAACAGGTTCCTTTTTTTCGTGTTTGGTTTAATCAAATTGGAATGCAAATATGAGATTTAAATTTGGGGAAAAGAAAAAAAAAATCCACCTTGGTATAGCATCGATTTTTTTTTGTGAAAGTTTTTTTAGAACTAATACTCATACCAATTAGACATTTAAACGTTCTGCTCCTTTTCTTTCGAAACAGTACTTTTCTAATGCACGAACATTTAAAAAAAAGAGGAAACATTTTAAGCTTGATAGAGAACATTATATTTTAATTAAAAAAAGCTGATGTGTACACCACATGACTTCCTTGTACAGAATATTAAATTAAACGCATTTTTTACTGCATTTCATTTAAACTTATTTTCTCGAATTTCAATAGAGATATATTTCTCGTTACGTCAGTTTTCACTTCGCGGCAAGGAAAAAATACATAAAAATTCAAAATATTTTCATTAAAAATTGGAAGATTAAAAGTTTTGTCCCATTCGGAAAAAAGACACTGAAGGTGCAGAAAGACTTAATTCACTATTCTGCTAAGTTTCAAATTTAAACGAATATGGCTGCTGTGGTAGAAAAACTAGGCTTAGCCGCGCGTAACCAACTTTTAAATTGTTGATAATTCTACAACTATTTCATGCAGATTAACTAAAGGCATAAAAATCTTAACTGGAAGATAAAAACAAAATAATTCAATCATTTTTATAGCAAAAAATGCGCAATTTATCAATATATGAAAACAAAAACAAAAAATCTGACTGAGCCGAATAATAGAGTGGACATATATATATGTATATACAGGGTGTCTCATAAATATTGCGACAAACTTCTGGGGGAGGTAAGGCATATCATAAGGATTAAGAATTATATAGGAACCCATGCCCGGAAGTGTCAGGGGTAAGTGGTAGCAGAGGTAGAAGCTGGTAAAGGAAACAAGAGAGTGATTATTCTGGAACATTAATTTGGACATGAATACAAATGGTGTACGACTGCTTGAATGTTACAACAGATGCTCGAAGTTTGCACCATCCAACGCCAAACATGCCTGACACCGACGGGCCATTCATTGCCGGACATGTTCAAGCACACCGGGAGTTTCTTTGATTGTAGCAGCTGGGCAGGCGAATCTTGTCACGAGATCCATTTCAGACACGACAGGATCGTGATACACTATACTTTTAATGGCTTCCCACAAAGAGAAATCAAGGCTGGATAAAGCCGGTGAGCGTGGGGGCCAGGTAACCATCGATGTGGGAATGATCTGTTCAAATGGCTACGAACATCCAGTCTAAAATGAGCAGATGCCCCATCATGTTGGAACCACATGTTGCGCCTCACATATGGTGGAGCATCGTCAAGCAAACCGGGAAGAACCTGTTCGAGAAAGATCAGATAATTCGCGGCATTCAACCTGGATGGTAAAAGGTTAGGCACAACTAAGCAGTCGCCAACCAAACCCTCCCACACATTAACTTTGAAGCATTATTATGCAACGTGTTGCCGCACACCGTGGGGGTTTTCTTGAGCCTACAAATGTTGATTGTGGTGATTGAATACGCCATCCCTATTGAATGTGGCCTCATCCGTGAACAACACATAACCTGGGAAATTAGCATCACGGGCACTTTCTTGCAGAAACCACTGTGCGAAACACACACGTTCGGGATGGTCATCAGTAACTGAACCCTTTGGAGACGAAAGGCGTGAAAGGACTCAGCGTTCAAAGCACACCGGGCACTGGTACGAGACATTCGTAATTGAGAGGCAATGGCACCTATGCTGGTCCTTAGATTACTGTCCACCGTATCCAACACACTTTCTTCCTTAACGCCCGAGCGAGTCGATCGTGGCTTTCTTTCATTTGTCCTGCCCCTTCTTAATGACCCGTAGTCGCACAAATTTTGATGCACTCGTGCAAACAAACTGTGGTGTGGTTGATGTCTGTCGGGGAAGCGTTCTCGGTATAAATGCGTGCAGCGGCTTGTCCATTGGCCTCAGCTATTCCATAAATTAAGTGCATTTCTGGAAGCTCTCCGTTCGTATAGCGTTCCATGCTCTTCATATGGTGTTTACCCCTCGAATGAGGCATTCCCCTCCTTCCACTAGCACTCTTCTGTACAACACCCCCTGGCGGCGTACAGTGACGTTTCTAGGCATTGCGGCCGATTGCAACCAAAAAGGGAAGTGCACAATTACATGTTATAGTAGTTCTACATACGTACGTGCGGACTCCAAGAAAAAATCTTTTCTGAATCCATTTTAAATGTTTTATAATTCGTTTGGGGGAAAAGAGTCCTTTATTTTGTCCTTACTTACAGATGTCAGGTAAAAACATCATTAAATTGTATTCGATCGGTCAGAATGGATATTTTCGTTGAAATATAGTACCCGGTATTTTCCGTGATTACAATACTTCCTTTACTTAGTACAAGGAAGTTGTCCTCATTTTGGATACTATATAGTAAGCCTATGTGTAAGCCCGCATAACCGCAGATGAAAATCAAGGGGGCAACTATTACCCACGAATGATTAGATATAGATACATACAAATATGTGGCAACAAAACAGCACGTGTAGCATAGCAGCGCGCATTTTACGATTTAGTATAAAATCCATTGTTGTCGGTTTAACGTTACATTAGGATTGTATAAGTTGAGGCGCAGGTCTTGGTCACATATTGTGGGGTACCGGTTCCAGCGATAGTGATACTGGTATTCCAGACAGTAGTGCCGACAGTGACATTGAATAAGAGATACCAAACACAGAAATATTTTTCTTCTATTTTAACTGCTTTCGCACCCCAAGCGAAAAAAATATTGTAGATGAACAGGCTATCCGCGGCCTATCCTCGGGAAAAAGATATTATTGTTAGTTTTTTTTTTATTATTATTATAATTATTATTATTATTATTATAGAAGTAATGGTGTATTCACGTGAGAATAAGGTATACTTTACAAATGTTCCTTAGTCCTTTTTCAGAATGGAATTTAGACCACCATGTGAATGAATTTCATAAGTTATCTTTCGAAGTAATATCTGCTGATATGTTTCTATATATCTTGGTAGGTAGAAACCATATTTTAGTTTAATTTTTTATGCCTTTTCAACAGGAAAACTT
This sequence comes from Stegodyphus mimosarum, assembly GCA_000611955.2. Lineage (NCBI taxonomy): Eukaryota > Metazoa > Arthropoda > Arachnida > Araneae > Eresidae > Stegodyphus > Stegodyphus mimosarum. The sequence continues at coordinate 96,381 of KK116743.1, read as the reverse complement.
TAAAAAAAAAACGCAGTTTTTAAAAATTGTGCTGGTGTAAGATTATCCTCTGTAATCAATAATAAACTTCAGTGTTTCCTAAGAAGGAACATTCGAGTGGTAGTATACTTCGATGCCCTCTCAGAGACGACAATCCAATTCAAAGACATTAAAACTATTTGAGATGCTGGGAGACGCTGGAAAAGAGATTCCGGGCTAAGGAAAGTTTTTGAAAATGTTACGGTGCTTTTTTTCCCTAGTTATTTATTATTCACAGTTGAATTTACAGATCTGTATTTACCTACCCTACCGTGTCTGACGCGCTTTAAATAAAAGTAGTTAAATACCTGCCCAATTTTTAAGTTCCTTTATCTTAAAACTATAAATTGTTCTCGGTGTGTAAATTATAAACTGCTCTCGGACTTAACGTAAGTCTGGGACAAATGCTTGAAAATCAATATGGAAAAGAAATCTGAAAATAGACTATCGGAACAAATTCTCATTATCTCAGTCGGCCTTGTTTCTCATGGGTTCGAATAATCTAGATCCTACTATAGAGAAAACACGAAAATTCAAATGAAACAATTTATGCCAATAAAATTTATAGTAAATATGTTTAATTACAACACTTCTGAAAGATTCTTAAAATAGCACAGTTAATTTAATGATTTTCTGTTTATTCCCCTTCTGGCAATTCCTTATGAGCTAATATTTCTTCCTCTTTTTTAAATGGAAAATTAATACCATTAAGGCCATTATTGTACTTAATCGCCACAGGCGGTAAGATGCGCAGATTCGGCTTTGACGCTTTCAGAATCAGTCCATGCACACCAGCTTTTAGCCGTAAACTACAAATGTTGTCACGATTCAGTTTTCATTATGCTTAATTCATTGCAAAAGAAAGTCAACCGTTTAAGATCCACCCTTGTTCGAAACAGTAAATGGCGTGTTCTCTTCGAAAAGTGCTTTGTGACTGTTATAAACTCCAGTGCTCTAAAGAGTTACAGAATGCCGTGACGTTGGCTCGGCATAAGTGAATTGGAAAATTGCGATTGAAAAGAAAGCATTTTTCGTTTAAGAATACATTGTTTCTCGTTCTGATTCTCCTGCTTTTGGTGACAAACTTCTCAGTTAAGTGACAGCGAGGAAAAACAAAGGCTATTACGCTTCGCGTATATTAAACAAACAAGTTTCTTCTTTAACACGTCGTCTATCTGATCAGATGCTGGGATGAATTTTTGTGTTTTAGTAGGTGGGCATGACGACACGATTGGCTGATGACTAAGAATTTTAAGTTTAGCAGTAGAGAAAAAATAGGAAGGAAAAAGAAAAGAACTTCAAGCTGTTATGATGGTGCATAGTCGTAGGTCAATGTATAGAATTCTGATTATTGAAATGAATTTGTTAGAATGTCTTTCATGAATCATAAATTTGCGAAGAACAAAAATTTCACATTTTTACACGGGAACTTCTTGAATTCTCTTTCAGAGCCAGTAAGAGCATTTTGATAGTGCTTATTATAAACATTAAATTTTGATACAATTATTTTGAAAAAGAAATATCTAAATTGTAAATATTGTAATTTTTTTCACTGTTGCATTAAGCACTAGCACCTTTACAAAAATCAATTTTTAACCGTAATATATAACCTTCGTGGAGGTGCCAGCACCTTTACGTCCAGGCATGGTATGCAAATAGGAGTTTTGTTTGCATCATTTATCAAAATATCAAATCCCTACTTACATAACGGATATTTTCATAAAGTCCTTATGCCGGTGCATTCTTATAAATACCAAAGAGTGAGCGAGTTGCAGAAAGCTAAAGGTACACTGTGCAAAAAAAAAGGGGGGCAGTTCTATATCTCCCGTTCTACTTAGCCGATTGACGAATTTGTGCTTGCGTTTTTGATGTCTCGAAAGCGCGACTTAGGGTATATATTAGATTTATATATAGCATTGTCCTAACACAGGTATTTTGACACAAAATAGGACTTTTCCTGAAATAGCATACCAATTTTTTTTTTCGTATTTCAATTCTTCAACTCAAATTTTGTCTAGATTGAATTTTATAATTTTTGGTGAGATATTTATGGAGAAATTTAAAACTTCATCTTGACGCATTTTTTTCAGTTTCCGCAAAAAATAATTCACTTGGCGAACTTCTTAATTTATAGCAACCTATTTTCCTTTCCTTTTTTTTTTTTCTTTGTACACGAACAGAAAATGGTCTACTTTCAAATAATTTTGATAAAGTGCATAACCATATTTGGCGTTATTATCGCTTATAACAAATATGCCAAATTTCAAAACGCGCTAATATATAAATTCACGTATATCTTAGGAAGTTTTGAATAAAAAATTTTAATTTTTTGCAAATATGCTTAGAAATACATCAACTTTAGGATGATGGTAAAAATTTTATGCTTTATAATTCAATTTTTTTCTAAAAATTTATAAAAAATATTTTAAAATACAACTTTTAAAAATAAGTCATAAAAAATGTGCGAATTATATTTGGATTAAGAATTCTGGAATAAGGAATCAAGTAAGTTTAATGAAAAAAGAGATATTAATAAATATATACCAATTTCAATTAACCTTGAGGAGCTAAAAATTTGAGTGCTAATTTTTTAAAAACTGCTCATGCGATTTTTACAAAACTTGGCAATTTGGCACACATTTGAGTCGTAGAATCGAAATATGAAAAAAAAATTGGCATGTCATTTTAGAAAAGTCCGATTTTTGTGTCAAAATACCTGTATTAGAACAATGCTATATATAAATCTAATACATATCGTAAGTGACGCTTTCAAAACATGAAAAGCGCAATTTGAATTTCGTGAATCGGCCCAGTGGAACGGGAGATATAGAACTGTCCCTTTTTTGGGAGAAGCGCAGTGTACTATTATGGAGGCCTCTGATAAAAGAAGAGTCGGATTTAAATGAAATCTTAATTTTGAATCTCACATTATTCTGAACATAGTTACTTCATACTGATGACCGCACTATCCTCTTTCTTTGACAGTTTACTTTGTTGCTAAATAGCTTGGATATCCGCTTGTTATTTAATCCATACCCCTCCCTCTTTTTAAGCATCAATTGCTTAAGCTTACTTCGTTAGTGCCTCGTCATTTGTGCAAGTTTCCTGACATTCATTAAACTTTCAAAGAAAAGATTTTAATAAGATCTGCATTGTAAAATTTCGAAGCAAAATATACCCTTACTTCAAATAAATCTTCTGACAGCTTCACCTTAACTCAAACTAGTACTACTGTTGAAATAATTGTAATGTCTCAGTTCTTACAAAAAATTTTCTTTGCGTATGGCATAAAATTTCCGTGTTATAATAATACACAGTCCAGTCACATTAATGTGACCATCTGTCAAAAGCCAGAATAACCACCTTTCGCAGAGCGGACTGCTGCGAGACGTGCAGGAAGAGAGTCACATAGGTCCCTGAAGGTGTTCTCTGGGATGTTGAGCCATGCCGACTCTAATGCCGTGGCCAGCTGCGCTAGATTACGCGGTTGAGGATCCATGGCGCGAACAACTCGATCGAGATGGTCCCACAGATGCTCGATTGGGTTTAAGTCAGGTGAGTTTGCTGGCCAGGGGAGGACGGTAAACTCATCCTGGTGCTCTTCGAACCACGCACGTACACTGGCAGCTGTATGGCACCTCGCATTGTCCTGCTGGAAGATGCCATCATCCTGAGGAAAAACAATGCGCATGTAGGGGTGAACATGGTCCGCAAGGACAGATGCGTACTTGTATTGATCCATTGTGCCTTCCACAATGATCAGTGAACCTAGAGAATGCCAGGAAAACATTCCCCAGACCATAATGCTCCCGCCTCCAGCTTGGACCGTTCCGGCAATGGTTGCAGGGTGGTTCCTTTCAGAGGTTTCACGCCTTATACGCCAACGTCCATCTGTCCGATGGAGCATAAAACGCGATTCATCCGAAAACGCAACCTGTCGCCACTCAGTGGACGTCCAGCTGCTGTACTGGCGTGCAAATTCTAGCCTTCGCCGTCGATGAACAGCAGTCAGCATAGGTGCACGAACCAGGCGTCTGCTTCGGAGGCCCAGACGCAGCAATGTTCGCTGAATAGTACTTTGGGAGACACTTTTGGTAGCCCCTTGGTTCATTTTGGTGGTCAGTTGCTCAACGGTAGCCCGTCTATCTGCCCGAACGCATCTCCGCAACCGTCGTTCGCCTCTGTCATCTATGGCCCGTGGTGCACCACATTTGCCACGTCGCTGATTTTGGACAGTCCCATTTTGCCATGCACGGTACACTTTTACCACGGTGGCACGCGAACAGTTCACAAACTCAGCCGTTTCGGAAATGCTTCCACCCTTGGCCCGAAAGCCAATGATCATGCCCTTTTGGAAGTCGGATAAATCGCTTCGTTTCTGCATTACGCCAACGATTGAAATGTTTTCCGAAGCCCTCACACACCCTTTATATACGCTCAACTGCACTGTGCTGCCACGTGCCTTCTGTGATTGGTTATTTAACTCTGACATTGGAAAGTACGTGGTGGTCACATTAATGTGACTGGACTGTGTAAATACTATCAAAAATGCACTCATTTTCCGGCAAACAGTTAAAGTATGAACGATTGAATTATCGTTGAATTCTGCTTCAGTTACTTTGTTATTTTCTAATTGTTCTGTTCTTTTCTTTCCCGACTGCTAAATTTAAAATATCGAATATTAAAAATGTTAAAGAAGTTAATATCTCTAAATTTTATGAAACATTTCAGGATTCAGTCGTTAAGCGTTTTAAAGACATTCCAGAATATTTAAATGGTTACATTAAAAATTTTTCAGTGAGCCTTTGAACTTTTCACAGTACGATTCAAGAATCTTTTACTGAAAAAGTGTGCAATTTTTTTTTTCCTCGAAGCTGTAAGATTGCTGAGTTTCCCTATACTTTGTCTTCGCAATCATTTTATTCAAAAAAAAAAAATCAAAATTTTCCAATATGTTTTTACGGGCTTTGCATAAACGCAGTAAAATAAAGAAGATAAATCTGAAAGGTTTCAGATTTTAACATTCGCCCAAGAAGGTTTGTTAAAGTTTTTTTTTACGCTCTCACTGAGTTCATAGTCTAACAGTCTCCTGTGAACCCATTTCTTTTTGTCTTTTGGTTTTATTATAAAGCATCATTTTCTTTGCATTTATGAATTCATGATATAATGTTAAGTGTTGACATACATTTGTCTATTTGTCAGTTTTTTCTCAATTCATCATATAGGTGTTCAGTTTTCTTAGTAAGATGGCTTGCAAAAATTTTTTTGTATTTTTATTATTAACGTTTTGTGCGCTAACTTAATTTATTAAATATCACGTTCTTCACACTGACGCCATATAAAATTCAATTCAACAGCAAAATCACAAGATATTTAAAAGCAAAGTAGCTTTAGAGTTTCCGGTATACAGATTCGCACTCGAGATTAAAATATTTTATTCCGTACACTGTTGCCACTGCTCAATTTCAAATCGTTGAATTTGTTTATAAAAAATTTATTAAAGTTTTACAAAATATGAGATATAAAATCCGAAATTCAAAATTCGAGCTTCCAAGGGCACATGCTCCGGTGGAGGACTACGTTATTCCGAATTTGATGGCTCTGAATACCTACGTTTTGGTAAAGCTCGGTTAAGATCGAGCGCGAGCTTGATTGTTTTTTCGGGCTTTGGAGCATTTGAAGTTGACATACTTACATTATCAAAGGACTTATAACGGACTTATAATTAAAATAATATTTTTTAGAAATTTAAAAGAAACTTTTTCTTTATATTTATTTATGCATTTATATTAATGAAAAAATATTTTAAAAACACCAGTGCATGTAGTGATTTATCTGATAGCTTCGACCTAATTTTAGTGCAAAAATTGTTGGCTACGGAAAATGCTCTCTCAGGATCAATCGATTTTGGTTTTATACTGTAAATAGCTTCAAGTAACCGCTTTAAATTTACAGTCAATTCACCATTACTTTTTGACAAAGTAAATTCTTGACTTAATTTTTTAAAGCGGTCACCTTCCGGTAGTTTGCTGGTTGGAGCTTCTAATAATACTCTAAGTTGTTCTTCAAGAGAAGCACCAACTTTGGTAGTTGTTTCTACTTCACTGCTTGATTTTTCATTTGATGAATTTGGTGATGATTCTGATGACGTAAATAAACGCTTCATCAAAGCAGCTGCTAGTTCTATAGAAGCTTTTGATGGCGTTTTATTTAAGCTGCTTAGTAAATTCATCAAATCTATGATGTTTTTGTTGATTCTGCTATTGATGTAAAAATCGATATTTTCAGAAAAACAACTACTTATTTCAGATTCTTGTTCAGTTAACATCTCTCGTATAAAATTGATAGAAATATATGCTATTCGTAAAGTGGCTTGTTTTTCACCCATAGCGTTAAGTGCCACTTCAATTGCTTTTAACGCCAATTTTTTTTTATTAATTCCAGGTTTAAATTTGTTAAAAGACATTCAAGTTCAATGAGTACATCGTTTGTAACGTCATCCAATTTTACAAATGTTTCAAGCATTTTCAGCATTGAATTCCATCTGGTTATACAATCCAGAGAGAGTTGTTGCTCTATCTGTAATTTTTCTCTACATTTAGACTTGAACAAATCTGAACGCACAACAGAATTTTTGCAAAACATTACAACTTGTCTCACAATATTTGTTTTCCTTGAACGATTCTTTCTGTAATTCAGTTCCATTAATGCTCAAACAATTATCAACATCATCAAAGTCATTAGTCTCTCCTGAACTTTCGTCTATACTTTCTTCTATCCCTGATTTTGCTTTATGAAAGGTTTTTGTAACAGCCAAATGCAAAGCATGCGCAAGACATGTTTGATAAAAAGCAGGTGATTCTTTTCCGAACTTGATCATAACACTTACTCCATCCCCAGTAGTGGATACAATATCGTGCTTAAATGATAGACCAAAAGATTAGGGGTGCTCTTCTACGAGTTCTTGCATTTTTCTTTTGCATCGCAACTTCCAAAAATTCTTACCAGTCCAAGATTGATGCTTTTTTTGGCAGGCAGTATGCAGATTTGTATTCAGGAATCTCCGGTTACCGATCGTGGTCCATTCATCCATGGTAATGGAGAATTTCTTTGATTCGGCAATATCTTTTTTAATATCATTTTTGATTTTTTGTTTCGCAGTTTCCATATGGTTATGAACAAGAGCCAAAACAGCTTCATACCCCTTAAGGGCAATGATTGTCTAATAAACTCTGACTGAGTGATTTGACGAATTGATAATGTTGCGAAAAATTCGGCGGTTGCGCCTGTATGTAAGCTTTCCGGCATAGCACTAGGGTTGCCATAAAATAGTGTATGGCAGGGTTGCCAGATTGGCGACTTTATCGCCCATTTGGCGACCAAATCGGCGATATCCCATGGTCCAATCGGGAAGCTTCTAGAATAATTTCCTGTCGAGATATTTCTCGAAACGTGTGGAACTTTAAGAAAAGCTATATAAACCCTTGCGTTTCTGAGAGCAGTTAATTGTGAAGTATTGTGAAGTGTTGCGAGCAGTACTGTGATTAATAGTGAGAGTTGTGAGAATCGCTGCTTACTGTGAGTGCTAAGCTACGCGAGAGTTTGTGAACGGAAAACGATCGAGATAGTGCTTTGCCGTGAAGCTACCTTTACAGTATAGCTTGACAGTGTATTGGTGATTGTTCCACGGTGTTTATTAGAAGTTTAGTGTTGCCGTGAAGCTACCTGTACAGTTACAGCCTGAAGCTGTGTTGCTGATTGTTTCAGCGTATTTATTGTAGATTTTCGACACCTTTACAGGTAATTTTGGAGCTGTGCTGTAAATAGTGATTCTTGTAAATAAATTGTGCTTTTTATTGTTCTGCATCGTGTTTTCATCGGATACTCTCAAATCCACGAACCCGTAAAACGCAACAATAAACTATCTACTGCAGCCATTTTTGCAACAATCTCTTCAATTGATGTTTTAATTGCGAAATTATCCAAGATTTTTGTTTTTTAGCTGTCGTTTCTGCTCTGCTTGGCCAACGTGAATGTTAAGAACGCTGCTTAGATGACGACGCATTGTTGACGTATTTCCATTTAAAATGGGAATTTTTTATTGCATTCATTGCAGCATGCATAATTTTGGTCTGCCTTGGCGAAATGATTCCAAACGGTTGATCTTTTGTTTTTCGGCATGATTACTATTCTATATCAATTAATTAATTTTTCTTAATTTTTTACTTATATTAGGAATATGCGTGTATTCACGGCTGTAACGCCAATAATATTAACCATTTTTACCAAAATATTGCTAAAATTTCGACTAAATTTTTGTTGAGATATTAGTAATCGCATTCTTATTGGTTAAAAAGAAGTAAAGCTTTCTGTCAGGTCCGAAGTATTCCGAAACTTAATCCTATTCTATTGTTTATGATTTGTTAAAACATGATCTGTTTGTATTCCTGCTTGTGTCTCTGCGTATTACTCTGTAATAAATGTTTGTTTTGCGAAACACGTCATTTTCTATGTTCAACAATTTGTAATTTTGTTTTTTTACTAAGAAAATCATTATTTAATATTACATACACGTTACTAATTAAAATTAAAAGTATATTGTTTCTATCGGCAAAGATTAAAAATCCTTGCATTTCTATGTACTGTACTGTATGTACTGTAGGCGGCAACAAATTCATCTCTTTACCAAAACAAGTTCCAACACTGTTCATGTAAAAGTACTGGTAAAAGTAAAAGCATTATTTTACTGTATATATTTATAATCCTTTTATTGTTTAACTTTACTTTGTAAGGTTTTAGTTAAACTAACAAAGTTTTATTTTAATTTTCCCTTTTTTATCTGTTCTCATTTCAACTTCCCGTTGGAATAAGCGTGCGTTTCAGCTTTATGCTAATTTGAAGTGGAGCCAAGTTATATTTAAACGAAAGGTAGAAACCTTTCAGTGTGAGAGAGCTTTTAGTCTCAGACCACTGTTACTCTATTCGACGTTCGCCTGATTAGCTAGTATTTAAATTCTAAGCCGTAGCACTGTTACTTTATTACTTATTGAAGTAATTCTAATGTACTCTTATCATTTTGCACTGCATATTTATGTTATATTTACCTGTATATCATGTATTTAAATGTATCTTTTCTATTTCGCACTGTTATGTAACTTCTTATGTTTTTCCACATGTCAGGAACTTCAATTGATCTTTGATCAGTCTTGTTTTCTCTTGTACTTTCTCTGGACTTTCTCCATTGACGCTGGGTCACCCCCCTCCTTTCCACTTCCATTTTTCATTCACCTATCAGGACTTCTCACCGTCATGTGCCCTTGGCATTTCTTCAGGAGCCGATAACGCTGCATTGACTAGCAGCACTTCGGTCATACCTATATGGACTGGACTGGACTCTCAGTGTGAGAGAGCTTTTAGTCTCAGATCACGGTCATTCTATTCGACGTTCGCCTGACCAGCTAGCAGTTAAATTCTAAGCCATAGTGCTTGCTATGTGATTGCTTATTGAAATAAATCCAAGTGCGCTAGTATTAGTAATTCTCGCTACGCACCATTTAAGAGGCCAACTAGCTCTGTGAGCAAAGATTAATTTAATTTCTATTTAGCTTTAGTTTAAATTTAGCTGATTGTTCATTTTAGACGCAAGTGTGGTCTTTTACTTTCTGTATCCCTCCCGAGTTGGGAAGTAATTTGTAAATAATATTGATTTAATAAAAGAGGATTTTAAATCCCTTTCAAGTGCAGTTATTCTACCATTTAATCACAGTATCTACCACCAGAACATACCTGCATTCAGCTCCCTGTTCCAGAACAGGACTTAAGGAGTTTCACAAGGATGTTTGCCAAGAATATGCACCGAACACTCAGTCCTGACAACTTATCCGTAATACAGTTACAAATTTAGTTTTTGTGTACTTAAAAAGTCTCGACAAGGCTAATAGTCTCGACACGAAATCCCGTGTCGAGACTATTAGCCCATTCGGGTAACAATCATTCTTAATATAAAATCCCTTTCCTAATGGCAGGATGTTCAAAAGATGAGTTGGGAGACTGGCAGGAGTCGAAGTAGAATGTTAGACCAGATCGTATTCTCCTTTACGTTTTTATGGTCGGCATGGTAACGTACGTACGTGTCCAGAAATAAGTTAAAAAGACAATGTCGATGGGCAAAAAGTGTGGTTAAGACTGAGTAATAATATCAAGATATACACAGCTAGAACATCTTGCATCGAAGAAATGCTATTCTTAACTTCAGGATTGTTGTTGGTGATTAACGGGCTGTAATTTGCTTGCTTAGGTAGTTTTAAAAATTCCGTACTAGATTAAATTCAAAGACCTAACTGGTCAGTGTATCCTTCGAATATCTTAATTTATTAAGAAACCCTTTACAAATGCTGCCTTCTGACTGAGGACATACGTTATAATTAATCCTCCATTAATAGCAAAATCAGTTAATATTAGTATTATAAGATTTCGTCCTTATGTATCGTACAGTTTGCAAATCTCAGATTGGTATATTTATTCGAAATCCTATTACGTTTGTAGCAGCAATTCATTCAGAATACTGACATACCAAGAGGCCTGTGAAAGTTCAACCCTGACGTACGACTGCAAGGATGACCAATATTTATTTTCACACTGATAAGGTAGGCACATTACTATGAAGCAACATGCACGTTCTTATATCGTGCACTGGGGATCGGCCTCTAATCCTCCCCCCCCCCACACACACTGAGATCAACTATTGTGAGAGGATTAACGTTCTTTCTCGTTTTGTGGATGATACAACGCTTATTTCTCCCCCCTCCCGATAAATTCATAATAACTATGCAACCTGAACTTCTGTTCATTTATTAAGTAGAGTTTTAAATAATGTTATGGTTGTTAAAACGATACTATCTGCAAGTGTTCAAATTAGTTGTCCCATAAGAAGAGATTAGAAGTATATAAATCATTGGTTTTCTCTTGTGTCCACTAGCTCCACAACGCTACCCACTATACCAAGTATAGCAAAGAGAAGTGAAATAGTTGTCTTGCGATAATGTTTTCCATCGTATCAGGGTGGCAGGAAATAATGGTTTTTCTTTTGACGTTGTACAACTTGGACGACATTTCACAGGTCGCTTAATATGTCAGTATACTCAATGAATTGCTGCTACGGATTGGAAAGTACTCTGGAGTGAATATACAATTCTACAGCAATTTAGACTTGAGACTGTCTACACAGATTTCCATAGTCATCGAAGAATGGTAGCTCAGGAAGTTCATACTGTTATATAGCTAGTTATATTTGGTAGACATACAGGGTGTGTCGGTACAGCGGTGACAAACTTTCAGGAGAAAGAGAGTACACCTAGACGATTTGACACAGCAATGCATGGTCGGAAAAGCTTTCCTGCCGCTGTAGTGACGACACAAAAATCAAGAAAGAAAGGACACGAAAGGGGTGAGAAAACACGTTTATTATTCAGCATACAGCAAAAGCAAAGAAAGAGCAACATAAAGAAACAACGATCGTCATCAAAGAATGTGTTCGAAATTACGACCCGGACCGTGATACATGAACCGTGCGTCATGCATCATCCACGCGATCTTCCTTTCGTGATGCAGATCTTCCATGCACCGGAGAAGTGAGGCCTGCATCATGGTCCGGGATCGTAATTTCGAACACCTTCTTTAATGGCGATTCGTCATTTGTTTTTGTTCTTATATGTTGGTTTCTGCTGTACCAAACATAATAAAACACGTTTTGTCTCACTGTTTGTGTCCTACATTTTTTACGTTTTGTGTCGTCACTACCGCGCCAGGAAAGCGTTTCCGACCATGCATTGTTATGTGATTTCTCATCGTCTAGGTGTACTCTGTCTCTTCTGAAAGTTTATCACCGCTCTACTGATACACCCTGTATATGAAATGTAGGGAACGCAGTTTAATGATATGGGTAAATTTTTGCTTTCGCTGGTAACAGAAAACGTTGAGTGCTGTTTTCATGAGTTTGTACAATCTATTTAACGTGCGTACTTACCTAGTTTCCGTCTTCTAGTACGCAAATTCTTCCTAGCTAAATATTTTTAATGCATAGCTGCATACACTATAAACATTGTTACATTTTATCGTTTATTTTAATAACATAGAGAGATATATACTATTTTCAAGTATTTAAAATTAATTTTCTGGCTTAAATTTATTTAAGCGATTTCAGATAAAGACATCGCCAAAGAGTAACTTTTTCATTTAAAGGATGATGTCTTTTCGTCAATATTCACCGTTGTAGTTTTTCGAAAACATTAATCATTTCCTTGTATAACTATATACTTGGTGCATCATTAAAATGCGGGTTAGACGCCATAAAATATCACCACTCCCTGTGTAACTTACTATTGTACTTAAAATATTTTTAATAAGCATGGAAACATTAAATGAATGTATTAAGCGGTAGTCATCTTTAAAAAAAGTTAAATAATGAATGCTGATAATTTTTATGCAGAAAATTGAAAGACATTATTGATTTCCCTATAAATGTACTTATTGCTTCTCGAACTTTTGGACAAGAGGAATTGATGACACATTGCCTTAAATTTATAGCTATCGATAATGTCGGTGTCCCAGAAAATAGTAATTAATTGCAAATATTCCCATTATGCTAAAAAAAAGTGCTATCTCCCAATGAGACGTTTTCTCGATTATCATTAAGTGCTTATTTAAAATTTTTAAATAATTTTATTAAGTCTCTCTTACATCTCTTTATAATGCTGTATCTCTAATATTATACTTTGCTAAGAGTTTCTTAATGTCATGTTTTGACAGTAATCCCATCCGTTATTCGCGATGGATTGATGTCGCGAATAATCATTTCCCCGCTATTTCTTCACATCCGGAAAATATGCTGCAGGACATTTTGTGTTAATGAAACAAGTACAATTTATCGGACGTTTATTTCCGTTAAAGTTGATTGACTTTGTTTTTGTTTCGATTTGTCTCCATTTTCTTTTTTCTTGCTGTGAATTTAGCAGACGGTCCTGTCGGAGAAGTTCAGTTATTCCAGTTAACCAAGAACCGTTACTGAGAAATTATTTTTGCTTAAATAAATATCTCAATGAAGTGTAGATGGAAATGGTTTTAAAGGAAGATAAGTTGAATTGTTTTCTGCGCTAAACTGCACTTATGATTCAGTTGTTTTGTTATTGAACTTTGTATATTGATCATTATAAACTGTTCTCCGTTTTAGCGAAAATAAGGATTCATAAGTTTACTGACTTGATGCACACGATTCTCTTGGTCTTGTTCTTTTGTTCATTTCTCTTGTCTCTTCTGGTCATTTTTCTTCTCTTTGTTCATTTCTCACAGATGTTAATAACAATAACCTTGATATGAAAGATACTGTATATATTGCAGTTTCAAGTTCTTTCTGGAATTGTAAAACTTGGGTATAATCATTGTCCCTTTACTTGCCCATCAGTGTAAAATAAGAGATGTTTCAAGCGTCAGTATGTTTATAAAGTTGTTTTAACGCTGTCAGTTTCGGAGTTTTTATTACCATCTATTTCTTAATTATAGCTCTTACTCATTTAAATCCGACAGTTCATCAGTTGACCGAATAACTAAACCACCAGAAGGCCGGTAGTTCATGTAGATTCGGTGGTTTGCATGGTCATTTCTTGGCTTTTTCCTTTTACCGAGTGCAACTGAATTCGTAGCGTATTAATTAAACCATATTGTTACGGATTTTGTATTTATTTAGCTAATTTAAATAGAATTATAATTAAATTTTTTTATTTCCCCGTGCAATGCAGCACGAGACTTATTTGAAGAGAAAGCTGCCCCGGAAAAGTAAAAATACAAGAGCACGTGCATTTAATATTTAATACATAGATATCTCGTAATTATACTGCTTTGCTATTCAGAAAAATCGAGAAAATAGATTTCACGAGAATATTCTCGTGCTTGATTAAAAAGCTTATAAAAGCCGGATTAAAACATCTCAGCTCAGTTGTAGTTGTTTTAAGGGAACTGTTGCTTACTTAGTGCTGTTATTGATTGCTGCAAATTCGCTGTGAGATCGAATTAGTTTCTCTGTATTTTGAATTTGAGTTCTGTTTGTTTTCTAGTAGTTTAAAAATATAACTACTGTGAGATATTGTGATATTGTACGATTATCTTTGGGGAAATATTTCAGCATTTTGTTTCATTTCTTGTGAAAAAAATAAATTTTATTAACTTTTTTATCGACTTGTGCATTCAATCCATTACGAACCCGTACGCGCGCAACAATATCATAAACGAGCAACTCCTCTTTGTTCAGTATTCTCTGCATCAGATAGTGGGAGAGTCTTCTTAACGGTACCTTGTCATGCAGGTGCCTACACGTTTATGCAAGATCAATCACCGAAAAGACTGAAACTTTTATAAGGCTGCCCTAGCATAAAGTGCACATTATGAAAATCAATTTCTAGCTGGTAAAAAGCAGCTTTTATAAATCTGCGAGCACCGCTGTTTTAATTTACTTTTCTGAATAGTAAAACGAAAGCGAATTCTATTTGCATAACGATGTTACTTCAAACAGTTGTCTGCACATTTATGAAGGTTGATTTTTTTAAGTTAGAAAGATTGTTTTCTGGTATTTATGACGTCTTTTAATAGCCCCTTCCGATGCCCAGATTTGAAACTGAAGGACCGCATTAAGAGGCCGTCACAGATATTTTTGGCGATATATTACGAAGAATAATGAAGTTCTTCCAGTGCCGTTTGGAAATATATGTGATGCTGCGGGGCCATCATTTGACAAATGTTATATTCAAACACTCACTGATAAATGTCATACCCGTATCTCTGATTTGTATAGAAAATAACTAAAAAAAACAGTTGCTGGGGTTCGCTGATATCTTATTTATTGCATTTCTTTTGGGAAAATATATACAGTATTATCTTTTGTCTATAAACTTACAATTTACTTTAAAATTAACTTTACAATTGAATGGAATCCGGAAATCCTTTTAAATATTTTAACAAGTGTATAGAGCAGTATAAGCATCACAAATTAGGATCAATCATGGGTTCATTTTAGGAAAAGCTGTGTATTAGGAAATGTTTCGTCTGTTTCGCTGAATACTATTTCTTCTATACTTCGCATCCGGGATAGTTGTATTATTACCGGTTATTACGCCGAAATATCAATGCGTACTTCTCTACCCTGTTGCAGAAATCATTGTGGAGGTCGTGCCTATAATCTCTTTCATAAGTCATGAATGAGAATTGTTGACACTTTAAATGCAGCTTGGCTTGTATTCCAGCCAGGATTCGCCGGAAGGAGAGCTGAGTATCCATAAACAGCAACTGCTCCACTTTGAGGATAATATACGAAAAAAAGAAGAAAAGAAAAACAGTTAGAAAATGAACTAACTCTCTTTTAAAATGATTTAGAATCTTCCATGCGTGAAAACTCGTTCAGTCGACGTGACTAGTTCTGCAGAAAAACTGCGTGGTAAACGCCTTAAATTTGTTAAACCTTAAATGATCAGTTTCGAATCTTCAAAATGCTCACCAACTGATAAAATCATTTCTTCGTCTTTGAAAAGAGCATTATTCTTGTCACGTTGATTACGGGCTTAATTTCCGATAAAAAAATTGGGGGTATGTGCTCATATTTCATGTATGCAGCCCATCTCTTTAGATGAAACGGTGACAGAATACCAAAAGCGGTGGAAGATTTTTGTCTTGCAAATTATTGCCATCCGGGAATAACTCGCAGAAACTACTTTTAAAAGACTGCTGATAATTTTATCTTATTCTCTCTGAAGACTGCTGACAATGCCTTTTGGAATTGCATATTCTGATGCTATCATCTGTACGCGTTACCCTTCATGTATAAATTGAATCTGGTGTCTTTTTTCTTTCTGTCTAATGTAGTTAATTCTCTACCTAAATCTCAATTTCCGAAATTTGATGTATTATTTTTGGGTCCAGTAGAAATTTAAGTTTCTCAAGTAACAGGAACCACAGCTTATCGGAGACTCGAAAAAATTCAGATACTTTTTCTTCTTCTTTTAGTGTATTTTTTGTTTTATAGTATTTTTAATAAAAATTAGTATTTTAAC
>KK116743.1:59701-80229 GCA_000611955.2 Stegodyphus mimosarum | reverse complement strand
AGGGGGGAGACTGATTTTTTTTCAAAAATAAAAAATTAATGCAATTTATACAAAAACGGTAATAAAAATAAATAACTCTCCATACGGCAATATGGGTCTTTTATGTATATTTTAAGACAAACATTACTTACGTGGAAGGAAAATTGATATTACATCTCTAGATGTATTTTTAGAAAGGTATTTTTTTTAAGCGGCTAAACAATGATTTAGGTTTTTTCCATTAATGTTTATATGTTACATATTTTTCAAACATTGAAGAATAAGTACACTCCTCTATTATTAAATTATGGAAGAAGCTCTACCTGTGTATGTATGTAGATTCGTTCCGCGCACTGTATAAAAACGACAGCATCTGGTGCCATCAAATTTCGAACACATGTCTTCCGCTCGAATATGTGCACCTCGAAGCTGGAGTTTTTAATTTCGAATTTTTTTTAGCACAAAGGCCGTTAGCCCAGAAGGGTTATTAATTTCGTTTCGATATTTTGCGTCGATTCACTATAAACGGCGAATCACTTTCGAAATTGTTGCCACGAAATATTAGAGCCCTGTATTAGATTTAAAAAATCAAATAATGAAGAATCTGCATAAATGTATGTATGTTTCTCGCATTTTAATAAAACAATGGCACCTAGAGCCATCAGATTTTGAATAACGTACGCCTCCATCCAAATAGGGGCATCTGGAGGCAAAAATTTGGAACTTGTTTTATTATCTGTTTCATATTTTGTAAAGCATTTATGAGTTTTTGATTAAGAAGCTCAACAATTTCAAAGCGAGCAATAGCAACACTCTACGAAAAAAAGAAACGTTTTTATGCTCGGCGCGAGACTGTGTATCGGAAATTATAAAAGATATGCTCTTTCAAATATTTTGCGATATTGCTGTTGAATTGAATTTTATGGTAAGTGCGAAGAACATGATATTTTGTAAATAAAGGTAACACACAAAACGTTTAAAAAAAAAAAAAAAACCTTTGGGCGTAATATAAAATCTGAGAACTTAGAACTTTCTTTTTTTTTTATTTTTTTTAAATGATTTTTCACACGTATCTTTTTATTGTTATTATTATTTGTTTTACTTTTGTGAAACTTAATTTTAGTTAGCAAGTCTGGCGATTTGCAGTGTGTTTTCGATAAAATGTATGATATTTATGTTCCAAATTTAGTTTGAAAAATAAGCGATTTAAAAGAAATGTATTTCTATTTGTCAAAGAGTTAGATATTTGTCTTTCAGATTTGATGCACAAAATATCAGCGATCTTTATGATCCAAATTTCAGCGATTTCAGCGACACTTATCTTTCAAATTTAACGTCAGCCATTTAAAAGAAATGTGCTGCCACTGCAACATATTAAACATGAAATAAAATATTTTTATCTCTCGTGTTGCTATTCAGCAAAGCGTAAGATATTTTTTTTTAAATCTATCCATTACTGGTTATCAAGATAAGCGATTTAAAAGCAGTAAACGCATTTCTTCATCTCTGTTATTATTAATTGCATGCTGGGCCCTGAAATTATAGTAGCTGGGATGCAGATATTTCTTAATCAAATAGCATAAATTTTGCATCATGGTGGATAATTTCATTAACACACATTCACATATCCACATACTTTAAAAAATATGATAGTCAGTGATGCGGATACGAATGCTTATTTATGTCCTTAAATATTCTTCATTTGCATAGATTATGGCCACGAATCGAATTTCATGCTGTTTCGGTAGTTCTTTTCAGTAAGCAAAATTCAGTTATTTATAATGATTCAGAGGGGGGGGGGGAACATGATCATTGTGTTGATGAAGAAAATATCGTTCCATTCCAATTTATACTCGAACAGTTGCTTAATTTTTCACTTATTTTCTTCCTAAATACAATCGTTCTTTGAATAATGTGTAATAATGATCATTTGTAGAGACATTAGGTTAATTACAAGCAGGAGAGATGAAAAATATGCAATTCCTTCGCCGGGAATCGAACCACGGACCTCTGAAATACCGGCTCAGTGTGCTGACCATTACACCACGAAGGCACGCTAAGAATGTGGGAGATATACCTTATACATCCATCAAAATATTTTCTTTCGGTACTTTCCTCACCTATTTACATTCTGCAGTATTTTCGAAAAGTAATTCGTTTGAAATTCCTCATATGATTTAAGTTCATTATCGACATTCCAAGTACTAAACGCAGCTAAAATAAAAATCTAGAAATTAATTCAATTTTTTTTTTTTGAAGCGGATGTGCAGAAGCCCCATAGTTATGAAATGTGATAATTTTGTCATATGTAATACTGACATAATTTTCTAACAAACTATGTGTAATTTCTTTATATCCCATATTTGTAAACAATTATATATTTATTAAGCAACCTTTATTACTTATTTATTTTCTACTTTACTGGGAACTGGCTCGCGGCGAATCAGCTGCCAGCAGAGTGTCCTGTCGGCAAAACGGCAACAGCGAAAAGTCCTACACCCTTCTGTAGGAATCAATGATACACTGCTGGTACTGATATATCACCAGTGTTTTTGTTTTTGTTTGTGTTAGATGGGCCTGTCCTCTTTTAGCCATAAGGCAGTTTATTCGGCTAGGGGGCCTGAGGGTTTCGCCCTTTACATTACATTACACTGCTGGGCAAATGCTAAGGACGAACAACCTATCACCCCTAACAACCATAAAATGAAAGGAATAAAAATGTGAATGTTTAGAATAAGTGCGGGATACAGCATATACATTTTTTCATTTCCTCGCGTATTCATCATGTGATACTTTGCTAAAAATTTAAAGGATATGACGCGTGTGGGCAGTTGTTGCACCGGATGAAAATTCTACGGCAAAATTTAATAGGCAGTCTTGAAAATTTCGTTACATCTTCCCGAGATCACGTGGACAGTTTTGCGCATGTCCGTATCACTAGAAAGATCCGAAAAAGACGAAAAATAATTACTGTGGAAAGCATTGAAAACAATTGGAACGTGCATCCAGCGTCACGTAGAAGGTTATGTTAGATGTAGACGCCTGCAGGAGACAAGTATATTATCCTATCGACAAGAAAAAACTGACTATCCACAGTTCAGCTTGTGGCAAATGAGTTTCTTGCTGCCATAGAACGGCGGATTTCAGATCTGAAGAACTGTAGCCAGATGTCCGGAAGAAGAGCTATATGGCGGCAGACCTGTTGTATGTGTTCCATTGTGCTGACAGCACCGTACCTACCGTTTGCAATTCTGTCCCGAGCATCGCAATTGGACTGAACAGGTCTGAGCTTAGGTGTTACTCTTTAACAGTAGGTTCAGTCTGTCGAATTGTAGACGCCTACTGATCTCACAGAAAATATCCAGGAAAAGCAACGATATCCGAGATGCAGTATGATGGTATGGCCCGGCATCATGATCAGCGGCCCCATGCCCCTGTACGTGATTGCAGCTGGGATTATGACCGGCCAACGATAAATTAATGAAGTCCTACTGCCTCATGTTTGCCTTCTCCATGGTGCTTTCGGTGATAAATTTCGTTTCATGGATGACAACACATCATGCCATCGAATAATCGTTATTCAAGGTTGTCTAGACAGCCAGAATATTCAGCGCCTCGCATGGTCTGCAAATTCTCCAGATCTAAATTCCCTTGAAAATGTTTGGAATGCTCTGGGGATGCGATCTGTTGATCAAAAATATTTTCTAAAGAACAAGAACACCCTCATCCATGCATTGAATGAGTGGTGGAATCAATTGCCTCAACAGCTGTTGGATAAGACGCATGATGCGACGTGTTGAAAGTTGCATCACACTCTACGGTGCGTAATGAAACTTTTCGCATATTGGCCCTTTTCGCATATTGGCCCTTTTCCCAAAGGTGCTTGCTATCTTTTATAGGCATTTTCTAATTTCTCGATGCATAGCATTAAAAGAAGACTTTTTTACTTTTGGATGTTTCAAAACCTTCTGTATTTTCCTGAATAAATGACGTTTATTCTAATATCCGAGCAGCGTGACAACAATAATTTGTCCTGCTTAACCTCTAAACACGCATCCGTCTTTAGCAATTATCCAGCAGTGTACTTCAGCAGTACTATCCAGCAGTGAAAACAGGCTACCATCGCGTAGCCTCTTTTCAGTTTGATTGCGATATTAGATAACCTCTGTATACCCTTGGCTCCAGGTAGCCCATAATTAAAAGACAAAGGATTTTAGGTACGGAGGCTCTACGTGATCTTTCATATTGATAAATGACAATTCACATCATCATTTTAGCCAAAAATTGAAAATAAGAGGGAAACTATGTGCGATGATGTTCTCTTCTACGTCAGAAATCACAAAATTCAGTGTCTTGTTTTCAGATCCGGAATAATGCTATTTCGTAATAAGGCAACATTGCTAACTTTTGGCAGCGTCAGTCCAAAAGCAAGCCTTGTATTCCGTTTTCCAAGTTCAAAACTCTCTGATAGACATAATTGCAACTAAAAAATTTACATATTAAAATACATTTAAAAAGTGCAACTTCATGCGTTTCGGCTCTGATTTCGTTACCATACATCAGAATTCACCGAAAAACATACATTTTAAAAAAAAAATTATTTTTGGAACACACCGTTAAAAACAAGTATGACATTATGTTAGTTTATGCATGGAATAAATTAAATATGTCTCATAAGACTAGGAGAAAATTGGTATTAAAACTTTAAAATAAAAAGAAATCATCTGCATATAATGATTCAACATCTTGCGATATGCGAAGCTCCAAAACTAATATATATTTCAACTTCCAAAACGCACTGCAACTTAATCATCGCTGTTCCATGGAAATGCAGACGCGGAATTTAAACTTTTTAATTTTTTCATCAGTGGGAAGAAGGTTTGGTCAGTTTGAGTGAAGGGTTGGTTGTAGGTATTCATTCTTACGATAACTGATGCGATACAGTAGGACAGGAACTGGATGGATGGTGTTCCTGTAACGTGAGCTATTGGTAAAAGAAATTCAGTAAGAAATGGTGAATCATGCAAACTTGTAAAACTAAAAAGAGCAGATCGGATAAAAAGATACTTTATATCAAAAACTGTTTTAAACTAAAGAAAACAAAAAATGTAGCATGGATGCTCAGCACATGGAAACGGAAAAAATGTCAAAATCTACAAAATAATGTTAAGGTCCGCTAAGTTATTCAGAAGAATTCAATCAAGCTTGAAAACAGACAAATGTGAAGGAAGTTAACTGTTAAGCATTGGTGTAACAAAAGTAGCAAAATATGAAACTAAGGGCCGAAGTTGTCTGGAAAAATCGTTTTTATTCGTCCAAGAAAGAGTTCTCCTCCTCCACTCTTTTTACTTCTTTATACAAAGTAAAAGAAGTATTGTAATCACGAAAAATTCCGGGTATTATATTTCAACGAAAATATCCGTTTTGTCTGCTATCGAATGCAATTTAACGATGTTTTGGCTGACATCTGTACGTAAGGACAGAATAAAAAACTCCCCCCCAAACGAATTTATAAAGTTGATTTAAAACGGATGCAGAAAAGTGTTTTCCGTAGCGTCTGTACATACGTACGTATATACGTATTATGTATGTATCTTGCATAATTCAAAAATGAGTAGCGTCAGAACACTGAAATTTTGTATATATGACTGCTATAGCATATAGTTGTACACTTCCCTTTTTGGTGGCAATCGGCTGCACCATACCACTCTGTTACTCGGCTCAGTGAGTTCATTTTTTACTTCTTTCTACGAAGTAAAATGGAAGTATTGTAATCGCGAAAAATTTCAGGTATCATATTTCAACGAAAATATCCATTTTGACCGCTATAGAATACAGTTTAACAACGTTTTTGCGTGATATCTGAATGTAGGGACAGAATAAAGGATTCTTTTTCATCGAAAATTATAAAACTAATTTAAAATGGATTCTGAAGACATTTTTTCATGGCGTCTGTGCGCACGTGCGTACGTATGTATGTATCTCGCATAACTCAAAAACGAGTAGCCTCAGAACGTTGAAATTTTGTATATAGGACTGCTATAACATGTAGATGTGCGCCTCCTATTTTGGTCGCAATAGGCCGCACCGGAAGTGTATATATATGTATTTACTCTGTTACTCTGCTCCGTGATCTCAGTTTCTTTATTCTTACATGTTTGTAAATTGTGCGTTTTTTGCTTTAAAAATAATTGTATTACGTTGTCCGTATCTTCCGGTTAAAGTTTTTATGCTTTCAGTTAGCCTGCATGTTATAATTGCAGAATTATCAACAATTTAAAAGTTGTTTAAGTGCGGCTATGCCTAATTATTTTGGCCATAGCGGCCATATTTGTTTACATTTCTAACTTAGCGAAATAGTGGATTTTTTGCCAATGTAGAGAAACTAGGCTTCGCAACAACAAAGATAACGCCTTCTTTCAGTATTGAGAATTAGCTCGTGCTTAATCCATTCTGGAATTTATTTAAGGAAATAGTGTTTAAGATTTATTTCGTAATTTTTAATATAGATGTTTTGAGTTTTTGTGTATTTTTGCCTTGTCGCGAAGTGAAATCTGAATTAATTGAATGAGAAATACTTAATCGTCTGTGAAAAACTTTTTTTTTTCTATGTTTAATTTCTTTTATACATCGTTTCATATTTATTATAGTATTTGAATAGAATATGTGGCAACGATTTAGATATTTCTTCAGATGGTGTGATGAATTTTTGTGCTTTCTGAGTTATAAAATGATTGAGATGTAACGCTTTTAAGTGAACCTAGCGCCAGAGTGTCGCTATGGTAAACAAATATAGTGAATTTTAAAGAGTGCATTTATTCTATTGTGGTTTATGCGCTATCGACGAATTAGATTGAATTCAATCTAGTAAATTTAAATGAAATGCAAAATGCATATAATTTATCATTCCGTACAAGGAAGTCATGTGGTGTATACATTAGATTATTTTGTTCTTATATGTTGGTAAACTACGAATTTTTTGCTTTAAAAATGATTGAATTATGTTGTTCTTATCTTTAAGATTTTTATGCCTTTAGTTAATTTGCATGCAACATTTGTAGAATTATCAACAATTTAAAAGTTGTTTAAATGCGGCTAAGCCTAATTTTTGTTTACCACATCACCCATATTTGTTTCAATGTCTTTTTCCCGAGTGGGACCAAAATTAGACTTTCATTCTTGTGCACCCAAAAATCTGCCTTGTTGCCTGATGGCCGAATTGCTTGTTTTTGCGTAGAAACTCTAATTGAAATTGTAAAAAAAAAATTATTATTGTTTTATATGTATTTGGTGTTTTATTTTTTTTTCGATTTTTAATGAAGATATTTTGAGGTTTTATATATTTTCGCCTTACCACGAAGTGAAAACTGAATCAACTGAATGAGAAATACATCTCTAATGAAATTCGAGGAAATAAGAGTTTCGTAAGCAGCAAATATTGTCTCGAACAGAGGAGAATGTTTACGAGTAGCACCTGCGCATTAGGTAAGCGACGCTGAATCGTCTGTGAAAAATTGTTTCTTTTTTATGTTTAATTTCTTTTATACAGCGTTTTGGATTTATTATAGTATTTGATTAGAGCATGTGGCAATAATTACATAATTCTTCAGGTGCTATAATTTTTGTGCATTCTAAGTTATAAAATGAATGAGATGTAACGCTGTTAAGTGAACCTAGCGCCAGAGTGTCGTTATGGTAAATAAATGTAGTAAATTTTAAAGATTGCATTTATTCTATTGTGGTTTATGCGCTGTCGACGAAGTAGACTTAATTCAATCAATAAGTTTAAATGAAATGCAAGAAAAAATTGCGTATAATTTAATATTCCATACAAGGAAGTCATGTGGTGTATACATTAGATTTTTTGAATAAAGGGATTATAGCTGCTGGGACTTCTACAGTTTCATTCACAACGGAAAAACGATTAGTCTTAAGAGAAATCATAATGCAGTTGTTTATTCGGAGGCTGTCTTAATAAATTTACTTCGTAGACTAAAAAATATTTGTCGTGTACCAAGATGAAGATAAAAAAAAAATGTAAAAGTGGAAAGTTCATGTGAACTATCCTTAGCCGTATATACTGATGGCTCCAAAGGAGAACTCGGGACTGGCAGTGCCTGGTGTGCAATGGAGGGTGACTACATAATTCATTCCTGGGTTAAGAAGCTTCACCCCAGCAACTCAGTGTTTCAGGCAGAACTTACAGCCCTAAAGGCAGCTCTGGACTTTATTGCTTATAATGGCGGGTATAAAGTAATTTACACAGACTCAGTGTCAAGCTTACAGGCCATCCAGGGTCGTCGAAGTAGGCATCCCATTGTCAGAGACATACAAAAACTATTAATTTCGAGTCCTACAAGTCTGAGGCCTAAGGTTCAATGGGTTCCAGCCCATACGGGGATTAAAGGAAATGAAGCAGCGCATATGATTGCGAAAGGCGCGGCCAATGAACCCTATGTGAGTAACATTGTTGTGCCCCTTCCGCACTCATATCTGAAAACTACACTCAAATGGGAACTAATGAAGCAGTGGCAAAACTACTGGGACACAAGCACCACAGGCAGAAGACTGTATGATTTCCAATCAGAAGTTAACCAGAATTTAAATAGCAGCTCCTCGCACCTTACACAGTATCTGACAGGGCATGGCCCATATATGTCGTATCTTCACAGATTTCGCCTAAGAGACAGTGACCAATGTATTTGGGGGAGTACTGGTGATCCAGATCACTATCTGTTTGATTGCCCTCACACAGCGAATTCACATTTAAAAAGACCAGCTGCAATCAATATGCCGGCATGGTTTAAGAACACAATTAAGAACAAATATGCGCTCAGCCGCATTAGAGACTGCACTACCGTTGCTAAAAGCATTGCTGACAGCCTGGAGTGACTTCTTTTCTTGGACACTGTGCCGTCAGCAGCCCGCTCTGTACACATATTAATTTACTTAATGTCTTACTTATTATTATTTTCCTTGTTTTATTCCCAATTATGTTTAATTTTATGATTAATCCAGCACTCTTTTAACGGATCCCACAATCTGTAATGTATTTGTTCATCTTTACATCTGTACCTGATTATATAGCATTTTCTTAATATAACTGTGTATGCTAGTGTATGCCTAACATGTACAATGTATTTGTTCATCTTTGCACTATCATTAATATAACTGTATGCCTAACATGTACCATAATAGTGTATGCCCAACATGTACCGTAACTGTATAAATGTCTGCCTAACATGCACCATAATAAGTGTTCCCCTTAGTCTCAGCAGTCCCCATCATGCACCTTTTTTCCATGTTCTGGTCCTTATTTCAATGCTCCTCGTTTAGCGTGGTCAATTGCAGGAGGACACACTACTAAGCTCTTTATATGTATATACTTTAAATTCCATCGACGGGATCCAACAGGCTGAAAATGAAAAACACCTAACCCAGTGGGCCAGCTGTTCCGTCGATGGCGAAAAGAAAGAAGAAAGTTCATGTGAACTGAAAATAAAAAGACTTACATAACTTAATCTTCAAAACTGCTATCTTGATATTAGGACATCTTCATTTTTATTAATATCCGATACACAAGAGCAGCATTTTTAAGATAAATGCTGGTTGGTTTCCTTTAAAATTTTTCCACGAAAGCATCCCTGCTAAAGCAGAGACTTCTCAAGTACTCTGCGGTTTCGAATTAGCTACCGTCATAGTCCATAACATTTTATAAATGTGTTTCTAATCTTGCTCTGACATAAGTATTTTTAGTCCATGTAAAAATGAATTTTGTTAAGACTGGCGGTATGGGAAACATTAAAAATCAAACGTCTTGCGAAAGGATTATGGACCTTCCGTTTGCTAGCACATTTGTTGAATAAGAGACCTTGAGAGTATGTACGAGGAAATACAATATTTCTATACGTTATTCGCTTCCCAGTCGACCAAATCCAGCTGGTGACAATTGTCTACCACATTTTAGTTAGGACACCGGTTTAGGGACTGTTCAGATTTTCAGCGCCCAAAAATGTGAGCAGTCAGCTTGCTCTTGCATGGGAATTTGAATCACTGATCTTTTAATTGCAAGCTGAATTTACTAACCGCTTACACTGCGCGGGAGGAAATGCGATTTCGTTGGAAGTTTTAATTTAAATAAAAATATTGTAACCTTCCATCGTAATCCCTAAACCAATTAGTTGCTGTTCTTTACGTTCTTGTAAATAAATCTCCATTTGTATGACTTGGGAGCCTTTTGCTTGACTGAAGAGCATATTTTAAATAACGTGCGCTGTAAAAATCTCAAAATATTATGAATTTAAATTTAGTATCACATTAATTATCCCTCAGATCGTGTTTGTTTTTACATTTGAGTAACTTTTTTGTAAGCTACGTTACAATGAAATGCGACTTAATTTAAAACCCAAGGTCAATCCTTTAAGTCGCCTCGCCCAGTTCCACCCATTTAACTTTAGGATTTTCCACTTACTGCCTAATGTAAATTCGACGCACATCCAACAACTAAGTGCTGCCTATTTTGATGTTTAATCTAGATTTGGAATTAATGATGATTTTATTGTTTAATAATATATTAACATATCGGTTAGGTGGAACTGTAAAATTTTGTTGACTGTACGTTTACTTAAAAGTGTGACTACGAAGATCGAAGCACCATAATCTGGAAATTTACAGACGGGTTTGAGCTTAAGTTTGGAATGCAGAAACCATATTACTGTAATTAGTTACATTTTCTTTTTCACTTGCGAAATATACTTAATTTACAATATTACCAAACTTGAAAATGCTGTCTTGAAATCAGCCGTGACTGTGCAATTCGTAAATAATTAAATGCTGCTGATATTTTAACAATACTAGAATTCCTATTTACTATTTTAATAATGCTAGAAGAGAACTGTATCCCAGTGCGAATGCCTTTAGAAGTTTGTCAAGAGGGTTTCATCATTTAAAGTTGTTCATAGAGATATTTTATACCAAAAATTTGCTGGATGGCATGTTCCTTTTTGTAGGGGGAAGGGGTTAAAAAGCAATTGTGCTTCCGTATCCGCTGGATTCATTATCCATGGTTTCGGTTATCTGCTATTTAACGCAGCCCTAGAGAGGTAAACTCTTCATAAATTTCAAGCTCCACTTCAAGACAGAATAATGATAATACTGTAAAATCAGCAACCTGAATTCGCCATCTCATATCGTCAATAGCAATCTCCATGATGAGCACAAATATGCACGCGCATCTTGGACTATCGTATAAATTTTATTCTGTGTGCAGTGCTTTGATTAAATACATGAATTTCACATTCTTTTATCATTCTTTTGAACTGCATGTACTTCAGAGCAAATTTTCAGTGCTATGGTCATCGTTTAATGATTAATCTAAAAATTCAGAATAAATGACAATCACACGTACATTAGAGAGAGGGACAGGAAATGTTTTGCAAATGTACAGTACAATGTACAGTAGTACTTTTTTCATATGTTATTTAATTCTGGAAGCGTCTTACTGTGCAAGATTTATCAGTTCAAATTACTGATGTTTATTACATGAATATTACATCATATATCCTGCTTTCTGTATTATTCCTTATTTCATGTAAATGTGATAAATGTATTGTAATTGTGTAAAATACCTTATAACGTAAAATACTGTATATGGTATTTTTTTCCTGAATTCTTTGTTGATGCTTTTAAAATCTTTAAATAATTAGTATTATTGTGAGCTACAGGATCGTAAAGATCTCATCAATAACTACGCCAGATGAGCTGCAAGACAATAACGATCTAGTGCAATTAAAGTGGCACACGGCAAAATAATAGTTCTAAGTTGCTCGAAGTAATTACGGAGAAAGGCAAATTCTCCTTAACACCCGAGAAATATCGCAAGTTACTAATTTCACTCTTAAGCCACGATTCGTTCCTCTAATTATTTCAACCGAACTAAGTCTGAAGTAAATGATTCTGATGGTGCAGATGCCAGTACGAGAGGCTTACACTTATGTACCTGACAGTTTAGGCCACTATAATTTTGTCACTAATGCCTCCTGGGCCCATTACAGGAAAATGGGAAAACGATCAAAATTTGCCGCATTATCTCATGAGCTGTGATATCTTCAGGTACGAATAGCATGTGGAAAATTAGCAGTCAGATCTGCTATTAACCATTTCTGCTACAATTTTTACTGCTTTTTTTTTTCCTGCTGTTTTACTTCTGCCATGCAAGCTCCATGAGTTTCTAAGGAAGTTTCTTAGCTTTGTATCCTCAAACAAAAAAGTACTGTGGTTCTGTTATTTTGCAGATTTTTCTTCATCAACATGGCTCTAATTATTAGTTTTGGTCAAAAGTCCTAAAAGCGAATCGAGAGTTTATTTGGGAGGCCCTTTCAACTTTCCTTACGAGAGTTTTCTTTCAAGACTTCTTCAGTTTGGGGAACTTGGAACAATTCTTGAAATTACAGGGATCATCCCCGTTACACCTGAGACACGTTGCTTTCTGCTGTTTTGGAAGCTTACATATGTATGTTAGGTGAAGATGTACGCATTTGAATCTTCATGGCTCGTTAAAATAACCCATATGGTTGCCGAAAACATATTAAGCATCATGCGGGCTTACTTTGCGAACTCGCTTTTGCAGGGAAGAGGTAGTTCTAACACTGAATATTTTCAGTCCATCTTCTTTGCGGGGTACTTCTACGAAAGAAGTTGGGAGTTTTTTCCCTGTATATATATATTATATATATATATATATATTTCACTCATAAACTGTTTCGCCTTTGAAACTGGTACATTCAGTCTTATTTGTTTATCCTTAATGTCGCTTCCAAATGTGCCCACAAAAGAGTCCTTTAATAACTTCTTTGCTTGGTGCAGCATCCTTAGAACTTTTGAAAATGCTAACTTAGACATCTGTCATCATAGATAGCTATGACCTCATCATGCATGGAGTCAGAGGTAAAAAATACTTTAACGTATTCCTAAGTTAGAATGCCTTTGTAACCATCAATAGCGTTTGGGCGGAAGCGTTCCAGCAGAGATTCCCATCAAATGTCCGACCTAGGGCGTGGGTTCATTGAAAGTTTCATAACTTTCTTATATGGTGGATCTACTTGCATCTCAACATTACTGGCATTTACAGTGGGAAGGAAAAGTTTCCATATGCAGCAACAACCCTAAATCAAAGTTTAATTTATCACACAAAATCCTTTGTTAAGAAAATGAAATTTAACAAATTGGTTCAATACAATTGGATATATTATTTATGAAAATTATGAAGAAAAAATATATAGATAATTAAATGATAAATTTAAAGAAACAAAAAAAAGTGCCACTAATGGAGAACAAAAAAATAATGTTTACATGTTATATTTACATAGTTTAAGAAACATCTTTTTTCATGGTAACGAAGTTATATTTAATGGTCAGTAGGCCCTCCTTTGGCCTTTATTGCTGCTAAACGTTGTGGCATGACACCCTCGAGTTTTTTTTTTTTTTTTTTTTTTTTTTTGTTGTTGTTTCAAGCGAAATGTTGCTTTAAATTTCCTGGATGACATTTTTTAGTTCAATCTTGTTCTTAATGTCATATTTTTGAGTTAATGATCGATTTCTTCCCATAAATGTTCGATAGGGGTTACATTGGGAAATCTGAAGCTATGAAGCTGCTGCTTGGCATGATAAAGGCACTATTCTTGACAAATCTTGGAGGTAGTGTTAAGGTCATTTGTCCTGCTGGAGAGTTAAATTGTTGCCATTTTTCTATGTAATACTGCAAATTTTCTGCACCGGTTAAGAAGTTTTGCTTTAAAATCTTAAGATACATGTATTTATCCATAGTTCCTTCCATATAACGTAAATTGCCAACACCACCACCGCTCGTACATCCCCAAACCATGACACCTCTGCGGTCTTGTTTGACAGTTTCGCATAAATTCTTACTTAGTATCATCTATTGATTTGGTCTTCTCCAAATCATACTTCGACCATCTGACCCATGTATATTAAATTTTGGTTTATCAGTAACAAAGACCGATCTCTAGAAAGGTAAAGGCTTCATGCTTCTTTGTAAACAATACTTTTTTTCATGCTACAGGGACATAAAAGGCTTCCTACTGGCCGCACATCTACTATAACCTGCTTTTATAATGACATTTCTCACTGTTATAGGTGTTATTTCAATGTTGATATCAGTCTTAAAATCAGTTGCGTCTTAAGGTGCACGTATTCGTGGCTTACCTATAAGATTACTCTTGATATTTCTTTTATACAAGCTGTTTAGCTTCTAAGGTCTTCTCGATCGATCTCTATCCTCAGAAGTTTGAAATTCACGGTGTCTTTCTAAAATATATTGTACTGTAGAATTCGATTGAATTGTTCATGGTGTCTTTCAATAATATATTGTACTGTAGAAGTCGATTCGAAAATTTATTAACTATTTCATCAGTTTGTTCTGTACGTAATCCATCATTTCGTAATTGAATCACCAACTCACGAATAGCTTTAGGAACTTTCACTTAAAGACGATCTGCTACAAACTAGAATTAAAAAGCTGTTGGTTCGTGTCTTTATAACGCTTATGCACAGTCCATTTTCGAAAATTTATTGGGGGTCAGCTGTAGAAAATGACAGTATTAATTTGCGTATCGTCTAAAACTTCGTCTAAATATTTAAATTCAAATATTCGCTACATTTTGTAAAATATTCATTATAAACTTATTTTAAAGACTCAAATTAAGCAAATTTCTGTAATTATTACAAGTAAGATTAGAAATTATGCTGTGTATTCTAACTTCTAATACATCCTAACTTTGTTTTCCGTGCGGAAACATTTTTCACCCTCTGTGTATCCAGAAATGGAGAAAAACTGCTATCCAGAGCAATTGAAGAATCCGGATTTTTTTCCCCCTTCCCCAAGAGGTCAAGCAGTATTTTTTTTCCTTTAATTACCTTGCAATTAATGCAAGTAGATTCCTCATCTTCGACCCGTACTACAGTGGGAGAATAATTTTCAGTAGTCCGCCGTACTTCTTTTCCATACAAGCGCTTAAGTCCATATTTTTGGTGGATTTCGTTCCAATGCATCATGCACGTTTGTTCATACTGGAGACTTTTCTCACTTAACAGATTATTCCCGTTTTCTTCAAGCTTCGAAAGATCTGCATCTAACAATCTTGTTGAGCAATCTGAATACGCAATGTAGAAACAATTTCCTGTATTGTGACGACTAATGCCATAAACATCGATAAATTATTAGCAATACTGTATTTGAGGTTTTAGTAACAGAATCATAAATGGGATTCAATATTCTGAATATGCAAGTCATATTTCAACAAGCGCAGGAAAAATATTAGCACGTAGCAAGCTCAAAGATTCTCGCCACTTAAGAACCATTCACGCAATGCAAAATCGTGATTCTTACGGCTCAAACTCAGCCATTTTCATATCACTATCCGGGCTTCTAAAAGCTTTGGGAAAAATCGCTCGTAAGGTCTTTTTTTTTCCTCCGCCAGCAGGACAGCCGGTCCGTTTAGGAAAGGTGCTTGTCGGCCTGTTTAAGCCCTGTCGACGATTATCATTATTTCTTATTGCGTTAGGTCATGTTCCCCAAAATCTGTCTTTGAAAAAAAAAGCAAACGGAATAATAAAAAATGGGAAGATAAACTGTAAAGGGAGTAACATTTTGAAGTAGATATGCACATATTCTTTTAATAGTACATAAACTAGTCCTAAGTATGTTGATGTGGGCATCGCTAATACCTATACAGATACCGAATTCTGTTACAAATATTGTAAATAATTATAGGTATATATACAATCACTATTAAAGTACATTAATTAGTTCAAATAAATACACTAATGCAGACACTCCTAATACAAATATACAAATACTTAATTTCTACCACAGGCACGAGAAATTTGTACATAAATACATGTATTTACCCAAGAATCACTAAAACACGCAAACTAGTCCAAGCTATTATATTGAAGCAGATACCTTCAGTGCAGTTATACATATATCGGGTAAAATTCATGTAGCACTTAAGTATCGATGCACTTAAGTATCGATGTGAAGGCAATAAATATGTATAAGTTAAGGAAATATGTACTGATATTGGCATTGTAAATATTGTGACACTGATATAGTATAGACATACATTACAAATTCATCAAATCCAGTTTGGGAATAATAAATCATAAATTGCTGTTACAAATAAGTAAACAAGTAAAATATATCACAGGCATATATATGCATGCTAATGCTGATACCATTAATGTGTAATACATAAATGAAAACATGATACAATGAGTTGCTAGCTGACGGACTAAACTCATGACATAGGAAAACATGTACGAACTGAAAACATACTTAAAGAAAGTTCTAAGTAAATACCATAAATTCGGATTACAGTATGACTTGCAGCTACTGCACTATCACGGAAATCGTACCATGGTTTTCCGCATTGTTGGAAATCAAGAGTGAAATGGGGGTGCATTCTTTAATGTGCTTAACGGCCTAGAGACTATTAAGAATGTTTTTAGTCCATACATAGCAGTTTTCATAAACTGGTTCTAACTGTTTCCAGAAAATGCGTGCGAAAGCGTCCAGAAATTTGCTATTTTGACGAGGAGTCGCCAAATAGCATTGACTTTACGATAAAAATTGACTCTAAAGCCTATCAGGAGCAGTTTTGCCTGCGTTTCAGCTTCAAATTGAGTTGTTTTCACAGTTTTAACAGTGATCGATTCAGAATTCCAAGCTCTACAATTTTAAACGAAGAGGGGAGGAAGCTTACAAATACAATACATGGCCACAAATTCGATTACTCAAAAATGCATACTAAAATTACTGTATAAAATGAAACAAATAGATTAAAAACTGTATATGAAATTGTAACATTGCACAAAAACCAAATCCAATCAAATAAACATAAATATTAAATCATTTTTCAAACTGCTAATAATAGTATCTTTCTCTGTAAGATATTCTTCTATTCTGTGTTGATATTTAATATATTTTTTCCTGTTTCAGTGTTGCCAAAAGCTAAAAAAATAAACAGTGTAATAATTATATCATAAAAGTACGGGCAGCATAATTTCAAATGGTTTCGTTACTGCAAAACCTCCTATTTATTGATTTTTTTTTTTAGCTGCTTATTGCTTTTCTTTCTTGACTGCGAACTCTGTTATATTTCATATAGTTTTGTCTAATTCAATTACTTAATGCTTATGTGTTCTTGACAAAAGTTTTTTTTTTGTTTGTTTGTTTTGTTTTGTTTTTTTGTCACTCCGACTGCTGAATTGTATGTTTGTGCAGCCAAGTGATTAAATGCTTGCATTGTCGTGTCTTGTTCTACCTAATTTATCCACAAACGATCTTGGTTGGAGTACTTAAAATGCAACCCCTTTGTAGAAAAAAAAATTGTTTTTTTAACCTAATTGCATTTACTTGTTTTTTTACATGGGTGATTAGTTACCGATGAGAATGTGTCATAGTCAATGTTGCGGACACAGTAACATCTTCGTGGTAATGGAGTTGTAGTGTTCTTAATGGTGATGGAGTTACAGTGTCACAGAGCCATGAAAAGACTTTTTTTAAATCACTTGGAGTAATGTTATTGCTCTGACAGAAGTAATCTAATCATTAGAAATTGTCAGTCGACGAGACTTGAGAATTTGCGATTATCTTACACATTTTAAATGATTCGCTTATCAGCGTAATAAAGTAATTTCATGCGAACTTAAAAACATTTTGTGCGAGTTTTATTTTATACCATTAATTATAATAAATAAATTAGGGCCTAGCAATGGCCGCGTGCATCAGGCCTCTGAACATCAGTAGTTTAACTCGGTTTGATCCTCGGATTAAAGGAGTGGCTGCGTGAGTATTTACTTAGATTTCTCCATGTGTAACTTAAATACGAGCAAAGTATTCCTTAAAAAAAGGCTGCTGAATACTGGTAGTTCATCCTGGGTTCGAACCCTGGACAGTGTCCCCAACGTATTGCGGGACATAAATAATTATTATTAACTAATTTTTTAACCAAAAAATTTCATTTTTTTAATATTTTTTAAATTTTGCTTTAGTTTTACTTAATTATATTTTTTAGGGTTTTTCTGTTAGTAAGTTTGCCACTGCGGGAAGATATTAATCCAGTTTAATTTTACATCATTCTTAATTACACACATAATATATATATATATATATGCATAGCTATATTTACATTTTCATAATTTGCTTTTTGTGTATTGCGTATTCGAGGCAGTTTCTCTTGAGAAGTCCTTCACGAAAGCATCCTTCCCCTTAGATAGGTAGCCATCGGGCACGTTGCCGTAAAAAACATAAACTAAACCAATCGTGTAATTTTTATCGCTTTTTCTTTCTTTCTCAAAACATAATCAGGGCAAATTCAAATATATTCAGTTCGGAATAGTGGTTTGGCACAAAAATAATAAGTAGGCTAATGAAAAAAACATTGTGAAATAAATAATTGTAAATAACAATTATAGTTAACAATGCGAGAGCTGTTTTTGAATTTCAGACAAACCAATGCTGTAGGGGGGAAAAAATTGCAAAAATTACGCTAAATAATTACTGATGCAACCCAAAATGTGTGAAACAGCTATGTGATATTTTGTTGAAACGTGTTGCACTGCTACATGCATCAGTGATAAAGCGATGTGGGCCTAGGCGACACCACCGAGTGTAATTAGTCTTAACTTTCGGTGGTGTCGGCTTAGGACACTAGTCGATGATATCGCGTCTTTTATGTAATCCCATTGGAGTGAAGTCTGTTGATCGCAGAGGCCATTCCCCACAATGCCAACGTAGTCGATGATCTGTTCCCCAAACGTTGATTTGATTGAAATTTTGATTTGAAACGGTTGTATTTGTATTAGCTTGGGAAAAAAAATTCTCTTATCGTTTTTAGAGAAAATTCGCGTTTCGTAGTAATTAACACATGGGTACATTCATATGCATTCACATGTGCATAAAATTTTCAATTGTAATTTATATTTGATGATTTGGTAGTTTTCTGTTTGCACTCTTTATTGAAAAAAGGGGAAAAAAAAGTGCTAAAACAAATATTTACGCTTTCTCAAAGTTGTTTTTAATTTATTTTATTTTATTTTATTTTTAGTCCAAAGGGGCAATTTGCCCAGAAGGACTATTAATTTTGTTTTGGCATTTTGCGTCATAAGCGACACTATAAGCTTTAATTCACTTTTCAATTGTTCCCACCAAATATTAGAGCCCTGTATTATGTTTAAAGAAATTAAATAATGAAGAATCTGTATAAATGTATGTATTTTTCTCTCGTTGTGATAAAACAACAGTACCTAAAACCATCAAATTTTGAATAACGTACATTTCCATCCGAATATGGACATCTGGAAGCCCAAATTCAGAATTTGTTTTATTATCTATATCATATTTTGTAAAACTTGAACGAATATTTTATTAACAAACTCAACGATTTCAAAGCGAGCAGTGGCAACACTGCACGGAAAAAGCTACATTTTTATCTCCATGGCGCGAGACTGTATATCGAAAATTCTAAAGATATGCCCATTATTAAATTATTTTGCGATATGCCTGTTGAACTGAATTTTATGGTTTAAGTGCGAAAAACATGATATTTAGAAAATAAATGTAACGCACAAAACGTTAAAAAAAAAAAAAGCCCCTTTGGGCGTAATGTAAAATTTGAAAGCTTTCAGATTCCCCCTCCCCAGTTGAGTTTTAATTTTATTCAACAGTGAAAGGTTATTAAATGGAAAAGAAACTCACCATTGCTAAATTTAAAATTCTGCAAATAAGCAACTTTAGTTTGGCGTACATTTTTATTCAATTGAAAAATTAGATTTATAATGCTAATTAAGATTCGACAAAGTTTTATTCTAAATCTACGACAAACCAAAGTTGCTTTTTTTATCTACTTTTAAAAGATTTGACAAAGTTTTATTCTAAATCTACGACAAACCAAAGTTGCTTTTTTTATCTACTTTTAAAGCGAAATTTCTGTTTCATCAGGTGAAAAAGGTAGGCATTATTTATTTATGATAAAATGATAAAATTCTTTATGAAATGTTAGAAAAGAAAAATAGTAACATAAAAGCAAAGAAGGAAAACGGCATTTAGAATTTTCCGTTCACCGCTTCGTGTGATTGTTTACCAAGAAACGTGTTAAATGTAAATGGAATGGAACTCGGTATTATTTCTTAGATTCAGTATTCAGTTCAGAACGATCTGTGATCATGCATGTTATTTAGGGATTTTTTTATTTATTGAAATATGAGCCCTTTCTTCCTACAATCCACAACGTGTGCATCCGTTTCTGCGTTAACGTGTAGGAAATTCAATCTATCATTCGAAAGTCATAAAATCAAAAACCGGAGGCCACGGGTAAATAAATGAATGCACTCCCACTCAATCACCTGTTGCTAACTCTCGAAAACTTTTGGTGATTTTTATTTCCTTTATATTTCTTTGAGTTCTTTACTTTTATACCGTTGAGTGGATCTTCACATACACACGGCCCGGCTGCGAAGAGTTCAACCGA
>KK116743.1:21751-59658 GCA_000611955.2 Stegodyphus mimosarum | reverse complement strand
TTGCCATTTCATGCAAAATTAGCATAGAGCGTGACTGAGATGTATTCACGAAATTAGTGAGGGCATCCATCAACCGACGGAAAGAAAGAAAATTTAAGTAGTGGGTGTAAAAGCCATTGGTAATACTTTTTTTCTCTCTCTCTCTTTCTCGTGATAGGAAAAGAAATGTGAATGAAATTGTCCGAATGGTTGTCACGCATTTTTAAGAATTAGAGTTAATGAAAGTGCAGATGTTTCTCGAGGAATTTTGCTTAAAAGAGCAAAGAAAGAAAGAAATGGCGGGAATGTTTTAATATTCTATTTCCTTCAATCTGTCCATGAGGAAAATTACAGGTTCCCTTTTCGCAAGTATATGTAAAATGTATTGTTGCAGCTAAAATAATTTTCCGAGCAAGGAAAGCACTTTTTGTGTTAGTTGGTCCCAATATTTTCTACTTAATTAGTAAGCAGGGTTATTTCGAGATAGGAAAACATGATTTCATTGAAGTTTTTGTTCATCGAATGCAAGATATCCGCGATATATTTTAGAAATAAATACACACACACTAGCCAATGAATTAGAAACCCAAGATCAATAATTTATTGGATCACCTTTTGCATGGATAACTGCTCTAATTCGTTTGGACATCGAGTCTATATGCTTATGGAGTGCATTTACGTCCAAAGAATACCATGCAATGACTATGCACCTTTTTAGATCTTGTAAATTAGATGGAAGAGAAGAGTGCTGTGGGATGTGTCTTTCCACACATTTTCTATCGGGTTAAGATCCAAGCTATGCAGTGGCCGGATGGAAGGTGTTGAAAGTCAGACTGATGTTCAGCGAGCCAATTTTGAACACTTAAGCGTGATGTATAGTTGCGTTATCGTCCATGAAGTATCCGTCGCCATCAAAGTAAAAATGCAACATTGTAGGGTGCACGTCATCTTCCAGTATAGCTAGGTATCTCATGCTGTTTGTTTACCCTCGAGGAACACCAGGGCACCGTTTCCATGCCAGCAGAACATGCCCCATTTCATGGTACTCCCACCAGACCCTTGCACAGTGCGAGTAATGCAAGATGGATTCGTGGCTTCGTAGGGTTCTCGCCAAAGGCGAACGAATTCTTACATGCCGGGCTTCTCACAAGAACCCGGCTATGCATTCCTATCCTCTGCAATTCTCTGCGCGTGTTTCGAGCTGAAAATCTGTTGGGAAGAGCCTTGGTTGACGATCTGTGTCATTTGAAGCACATAAGTTTCCCTGTTCTACCGTACAGTTCGTCGGAGACGACGCCGATCACTGTCTGAAATTTGCTGTCTTCGAAATCGAGACCTCTGCTGAACAGGCACCAACAATAAGCCCTTTTTCAAATGATGAAACATGTGTCGTTTTTCCCATTTTACTTCATTCATCGTGAAAAACACTTTTACCCCTTACTTATTCTAGCATACAAACCACGTGTAACCAATGTCATAAAAAAATTGCATACTTCATCCCTAGCACGCATTCAAATGAAAATCTCAAAGGTTTCTAATTCATTGGCCAGTGTGTGTAGTAAACCATTTTGCAGCGATCACCTCCTTAAATGATTATCTATAAAACTGACCAGTATTTCCGAGAGCATAAAACAAGCATAGCTACTGATAATTGTAATATTATTTTCTAAATATGATCGAGACTAACAAATATGTATTAAGGCAACGATTAATATCTCTAATTTCGCTTTAAATATATTTTATTTGCTACATAATTCAAGGAATTACAATTTCTGTTCGTTCTATAATACCCAAACATTTTTGCTGTATAAAAAATAGCAGATAATCATTTCTGAATTCTTAATTTTATCCTTTCTCAGGATGGAGTAGTTTATTGTGTAGGCTTATTTCGGCGAATATGGAACACTACTTTTATGAAATTCCTAACTATTTGTGTTGGTTTTTCCACTTTCTGTCTGCGCAGCTAGTAATACAGGATGAATCTGAGAAACTAGGCAAAACTTGACGGGGTGATAGAACGCAGCTAAACGAGCAATATTCATCATGGAAAGTCTGGGACGAACGCAAAAGGCGAGCCGCTAGGTGGCATTGTAAATGATATAAATGATATATATAATTGATCGGTGCTGACAACGCAACGGCATTTTCTACCGTGCATTGCCGAAAGGATGACTGGTTATACGAACTACGAAATTTCCAGGGCATTGGATTGGTCGGGGTGGTTGCATAGTTTGGCTACTAAGATCACCGAATCTCTCGTGTTTGAACTTTTTCCTGTTGGGCCATATGAAAAGCCACATGAAACCAATATGGATGTAGTCGCCAGGATCGCCTCCGAGGCTCTGGAAATGCCTGGTGTCTTCGCAAATGTGCGTCAGTTCCTGTCGCGCAGGAGTAAAGCTTGCATTACAGCTGACAGAATGTCTTTTGAGCAATTTCTTTGAGCATATACATCAATTACATTCCTGTTAATGAAATGTTTTCTGAAGTATCTCCTCTCAATCTTTATTTTTTCCCCCAGTGATGGGCGCTGGCCTATAACGGCGTTGGCCACCACTGAGGCCAGAAGTGGTGTGGCCATTTTATTGTGGAGGCACCTAATAGGCGGCCACCGTTACCTCCTAAGAAAGGACAGACAATTTTACATCCGTGCCTTCTCCGGGATTTGAACCCGGGCCCTTCGGTGTCTCCGGGAGGCATAAGTCAAAATCGGCCGGATGACCAAGAGAAAAAGTCTTTTCTTCAGAAGAAGAAAAAGCATACGCGCGATATCTCTCAGTCGTAAATTTGTAATTAGATCTGTATTCGTTTGTTCCCTCTGCAGTGCTTAACTGGAATGCGATCTGAGCTCGTTGATGATCATCAAAGGGTTAGAGGTTCCACGTTTTTTATATGATATTCTGAGGGGTATTCAAATCTTGGGCGACGTCCATTCGCGTTTGTTCCCCTCCCCTCCAGTTGCCGTTCACTGAAATTATGCCTTTTAGTCATGACTATAGAGCACTCTCAGAAATGACGTTAACTTTAAACAACACTTCCATTTTGTCCAATTTAGCGTTAATTTGCTCATAATAGACGTAAACAGTTACACCGTTGGTACTGGTTGGAAACTTTAATCACTGAGTATATTTTGTCAGATTATGGCATAATTATGAGCAGTATATACTCCTTGAGAAGTAGAAAACCCGACAAATGGCACATAAATGGCAAATAATGGCAAAATGGCAAATAATCTAAAATACGAATCAATTTCTTTTGAAAAGTCCTCCACGGAAGGATCCCTTGCCTTGGATAGCCCTCATGCTATTTGCCGTCTTCAATTAGAAATAAAGAAACGAGATTTTGATTAAAGCTGAAGCTGGAATCATTTCGGCTAGGAACCTAAACTTTGCGAAGTGTACTTCGATATTCTGTTTTGTATATAATTCTTATTTTTGCCTAGAGCAATATTTATTAAGTTACAGAATCTTTTTAGATGCGCTACCAGAAACGAATACTAATAAATATTTTAGTTCTGAAATGTTTATTGTATTATTTAATAAGTAATCACCATTTAAGTTTTTGTCAGGGCGATAAGTCCCGAATCGCAGCTGGTAGATAAGAGAAAGGCTTACGGTACGGGATGCTCTGTAAAAGGCTGTGAGCAAATTAATTGAATTGTGTAAAACAGGTGAAGAGGAGAAGACTTTACAGATATTGTTCCTAAGAATGTTTTTTATAATATCAATGTCATTACAACAGACTACAGTGTATGAACGTTTCGTTGCTCGGAATTTGTAATACACAGGTTTAGGCCAGATGAGCCCATTACGAAACAGTCTCACTTGCTTAATTTATTCGTGTTTTGAGTTCTACAAAAGGAAATCAATGATTGTGTGGAGGATCGGATAGTCATGAGATTGGACCACTCCATCAAACCATTCTGTCGGGAAATGCCTTGCTTACATTATCTCGCAGAACTTCGCTCAGTTAAAAATGTGCCTTTGCTGTCAAAATTTGGATAAAAATGAGAAATATAATAGATTTCATTGTATTTCAGTAAACCTTCGTGACAGTGCTGTAATGCATAAGACATTCCGTCTAAGCGTGGCCTTATCCTGTACTAGCACATCCAGCTAAAGAGATTCGTGGATCGCTTTTCAGCGAAGGCATGGTTGATTTTTCCCGTTTTCCTTCACTCCCCTCCCCCAAGAAAAAGTTATAAATTTTTACTTCCTTGTAAGAAATAACGGAAGCATTGTAATCGCGGAAAATTTCGGGTATCTTATTTCAACAACAATATCCATTTTGGCCGCTCTTGAATCCATTTGAACGATGTTTTTGCGTGACATCTGAGCGTACGAGCAGAATAGAGGACTCTTTTTCAACAAAACGGATTGTGAAATAAATTTAGAATGGATTCAGAAGAGTTTTTTTTTTCGTGACGTCTGCATGTACCTACGTACATATGTATCTCGCATAACTCAAAAACGAGTAGCCTCAGAACGCTGAAATTTTGTACATGGAACTGCTATAACATGTAATTGTGCATCTCATTTTTTGTTGCAATCGGCCGCACCAACTAAATAAAAGTAAATTAAAAAACTCACTGTGTTATCCGGATTGGTGAGCTCAGTTTTTTTATTCTTATATGTTGGTAAATTGTGCATTTTGCTTTAAAATTAATTGAATTGTGTTGTTTATATGTCCCTGTAAAGGTTTTTATGCTTTTATTTAATTTACATGCTACAATACTCCAACGGTATTGTAGCATTATCAACAATTTAAAAGTTGTAACGAAGCCGTATATGTGTTTACATTTGAAACTGTTTAGTTAAAATTCTAATTGTGAAATTTTTTAACTGTGTTTGATGTTTTATATTTTTCTGCGATCTACAATTTTTAACGAAGATAGTTTTGAGTTTTTATGTGTGTTTGCCTTGCCGCAAAGTAAGAACTGAATTTATTGAGTGAAAAATATATCTCTAATGAAATTCGAGGAAAAAATTTAAATGAAATGCGGCAAAAAATTGTGTCAAATTTAATATGCCGTACAAGGAAATCATATGGTGCCCACGTCAGAATTTTTTTTTTTTTTAAGTAATACTCTGTACA
Source organism: Stegodyphus mimosarum (assembly GCA_000611955.2). Lineage (NCBI taxonomy): Eukaryota > Metazoa > Arthropoda > Arachnida > Araneae > Eresidae > Stegodyphus > Stegodyphus mimosarum. The sequence continues at coordinate 54,585 of KK116743.1, read as the reverse complement.
TTATCTGCCGGATTAAAATGTGAAGGACGGTATCTCGTTGCCTTCTGGATTTTACCTATTAGATCTGATTTTATCTTCTCTCCAACTGCCCTTTGAGTAAGGGGGCATGTAAAGTGTTAAGTTCTTAGTGTTTGTATCGTTGTAATGCAGTGTGTGTGATATTCAGCTAGCAAACTGAATAATCCGTAGTTTGATTCCAGTGCATTTTTCACGCTTCTTGCTTTAGCAAAATTAATGTTCACTACAGCGGTAGATTTTGGTCCTGGAACTCTTTTCGCAATTAATTTATTAAATATATCAAGGACTTTGAACTAACTTGTGTTATGGAAGTATAACCTTATTATCATATACTGTTGTTATGGGTATGATAAAATGCTGTGTTCTTTATATATATATATATATATATAAACAAATAGAGAAAGAAACATGCAAATTTGTTGTTACATTAGCAGTCCCCCCCCTTTGTTACATCTCCAATGGTATTTACTTTCATTCTCGGTTGACCAGTTATAGAATTCTGTCCGTTACTTTCATTTTTCTAATCCAGAATTCACTTTGCTATCCCACCTGGAAAGTAAATATTTAATTATATATAATTCATGAACCTTTCACGCATAAAACTTTCATTGTGTAATGTTTAGTGAGGAATAAGCTGTAGTTTACTGTTGTAGCCATGCATACAAATAACTGTTTCAAAACCGAAGGCTAAGGGTATAAAAAATTAATTAGAAAATCCGTTGTTTAAAAGTTCTGATATAATAGGTGTGCAAAACTGATATAAAGCTATCTGAGATAATAGGTTTTAAAATCCACCAGTGGACTGATTAACAGTAATATTTAAAAGTAGGTTCGAAATCCGGCGAACGGGCTGACTGCATCGAAGTTTTCGTAATTTTTCCCATATCTGACTAACATTGATGAGTCAATTTTTTATAGAAATTCTTCCGTGTAGGCATCCTTTCCTTAGACAGATAATTCTCAGGGATTGTTTTGTATTCCACCAAACAAGATGTCATACATAATACTCGTGTGTCAAAGAGTTGCAACTTTGTGATTAATACTTTTAAATTTACAAGATTCTGTCTAACGAAGAGCCGTGGGCACTCAAACAAATTTTTTGCGGTTCTGAAAGACAAAAATTTGTTGTTAATATTCTTTGGCCTTTAACCCTTGAACAAGACTCGATTAAAACAATCTAAAGCCTTAGGCATATTTTTCAGGGCCTCCCCCCAACGATCCCTTTCCTTAATTTTATAAAAAGTCTGCATAGTCTGATAAAGGATTTTATTTGCAGTCATTTTTCCCGTTTCCTAGGCTTTAAAAGATCATTTTATTGAAAGCTTGTTCTGTAGTTTGCAAAATTGATCCAAAATAATCTTGAAAATTTTCTAATTCAAAACCGTTTTACCTAAATGCTCAAAACTTCGATTTTAAGAGCAGCATAAAAAATAAGTTATAAAGAATAAAATTGTAACAGTTTTGCATTTCTACAAATGAGAATTTAAAAACCGGTACTTCATTCTTGTCAGACGTCAAAACTATCGTAGAAGTCTGTATTCAAAAACTCGTATCTCTAAGTGTCATTAGCAATATTTACATAGTAGTCTTAAGTTTAGACAGTGAAAACATAACTGCTTTTTTTGCGTGAGAAATTCTTAAAAAATTTTAACATCTTGGAGTTTTACTAAAATGTACCACCCTATTAAAACTGATTAAATCACTCTGAATTTAATTTAAAAGTATTTCCTCAGGTACTTACTCTTGCAAACTTTTAAAAACAACATGTGTAATGCTTGCTTATTACGAAGAACATGCTTTTATTCTGAAAACACGTTCACGAAGTCACGTTCATTTTGAACAGCACTTAATTCGTGTCTGTTAAGAAACAGTTAGTTAATGGAAACTAATTTATATCTCAAAGTATTAAATTTTTACTAAAAGTGATTTTTGGCTTTCTTCATCCCTGTTGAAAATGATTAGAAATTATGCTACCCATTCTTCTGATTTTTATTGCTTTTAGTGTTCTCTTTAACTAAGCAAAAGGATGTGGAGGAGGCAATTAGATTTCTGTTAGCTGTCAGCTATCTGTCCCACTGCCCCTTCTAAGGCCATAGGACAACATAATAGTGACAATGAAGAACGATAGACCTTCAATTATTTTCGAAGACTGACATCGTAATCACAATGCCGACTTTAAATGGCGAAGAATAGTCCATTGAGTTCAACGTGCGCTAAATAATGTTTTAATTGACGTTAATTTTGTGTATCGTGAGGAATCGTGACTGTACTCACGAACGTAGATAGATCCCTTCGGTTCCAAATCATGTTAGGCGTAGTGATGGCCAACTGGTGAACCCGTGGACCACTTGTGTCTTTAATGTCTGTAGCCCGATAAACGAACTATAATCATGGACTTCCTGAAAAATAACAATTATGAATATGTAGTTTCATATATATTCTTATCAGATGGTACGCAAGTAGATTGCGTACATTCGAATTTCTCAAAGCATACATTTGATTTCTGTGAACCTGTTATTTCCATGAACGCTTACAATATTGTCATTAGTTTCTATATGTAAATTTGCTCGGTTTTATTGACCTCGGTTTTATTCTATATGTAAATTTGCTTCAAAGATAATTTGAATATTTTAAGATGAACTTTGTTATTGCACGCTAATTGGACATCGCGTACTCCAAAATAATGTCTAAATAAATTATGCCGTGCAGAGCATGCTGCCAGTACATATTCTAAATTGCTTGCCCTTATACAGAAACGAAATTGGCCGTACTGCTGTATATAATTCGATTTTTTTAGCTTATTCTAAAACCTATTTTGTGCATAGGATGGGTGTTTGAACGACTTCTGGCTTCTATAAAGACTAAGCGATGAAAGTAAATATTCTTCAGTTTAATGCGTATAATTTTCAATGTCATGCAACGTCTTTGCCTAGTTTACTTTGCCTAATTTCCAGTAATACTGATAGTACATCACAGGCTCCAATATGAACCATATCCGCTCTGAAAGTCTTCCGTGAAGACATCTTTCATAAGCCTGATAATTCTCGTGTGATTGCTGTACTTTACTTACCCACAAAAACTTCAGAAATCTGATAGAACTCTTTCTTATTTGTATTCTTCAGTTACCTTCATTACCAGTCATCGTTTTCAATTAATTTTCATGCTAAAAATATCATGTTCGATCATTTTAATCTTAAAATGAATTCTAAAAACGTAAAAATGGTATCGTCATACTATTGCAATGGCTGCACGAAGGCTTCTTCTTCTTCTTTTGACAGCCATTGCAAAAAGTAGACGCTTTTATTAACCCTGAGAAGATAGAAGCTATCGTGGACTCTGGAACGCAGATAACGTCGTACATTCATCGCTCATTCCAGATTTAGAAGACAGAAAAGGAAGTAAAATCTTGTTAACCCCTGCTTTCGGACAACCGATGAAAGCAAAATTTTGCCGCGTACTTATTTATTTTTAGAATAATGGAAGTAATTTATTTAATTCTGTGGATACATTAATTGCAGTGACTGATAAGCTAAATGTGCCTTGTTTAATAACTCGGAGAAATACGCGAACTGTTGATTAATCTGATGGAGAAGAATCAAACATAGAAGAATAATTCCAGAGACGAAAACTTGCAAAGTATTCGCCGAAGCACAATCAAAGGAGGAAGTAGGATTCTCCCGCCAAGGCTGGAGAAAACCAAAAGGGAGGGAGAAGGCGAGGAAGTGAGCGGTTACGTAAATACAGACTTTTCTTCTGCTGAAAACCTGCGATCCTGTCCTTCGCTGAAAGAAGCATGGAATTTACTGTAGAAAAAAAGGGAATTATTTATTTATTGATCATCTTTTACACCACCAAGAAAAGATATTAGGACAGACTGTTTTCCAGTTAGTGCAAGATATCGAAACCTTTAGTAAGACATGCAAAAATTGTCAATTGAAGAATCCAGAAAAGCTATCGGACAAGACTCCCATCATACCCGTCAGAAGACCAGAATTACCTTTCGAAGTTGTGAACATAGACGTTATTGGACCTATTGAACCTCTTTCCGCTAGAAAACATAAATACGTGTTATGCCTGGTAGATCAACACTCCCGATGGCCAGAAGCAATTCCTCCGAGAAGCTTGACAGCAAAAGCCACTTGCGACGCACTTTTGGAGATTTTCACGAGAACAGGAATCTCTAACACAATAGCTAGCGACAATGGAAGTTACTGTATTTCAAAATTAACTCAAAAATTCCAGAAAAAACTAGGTTCTCTACACCTGCTTACAGTGCTTCAAATGGATTGGTAGAAAGATCGAACAAATCCCTCAAATAAATGTTGCACCATGTCATCAGAACTGATCCTTCGAATTGGGATAAGCACATCTCATACATGCTCCGTGCTTACCGAGAAGTACCAAACTGCACCACTGGAGTCTCACCAGTTCAGCTGATGCATGTAAGGCAATCAAGAGGTCCTTTAGTAGTACTGAAGTCTTCATGGTCATAAAAAATACCTATACCACCTAATCTAAGTGAATCAGCAGTGGATTGCTTACAGCATTTAAAAACAAGGTTGGAACAAGCTGCCGAACAAGCCAATTTAATTGCAAGTGAGAAACAACAAAAATATGCTGAGTATTTTAACCGAAGATCAATACCAAAAAATTTCAAAATCGGAGAACAAGTCTATTTACTCATCCCAAATTCAAATAACAAACTCTATGCACGTTGGACTGGACCAGGAGAAATCGCGAATCATTGTCCACTTCATTCCTATAAAGTAAAACTACCGGATGGAAAGATCAAGCATGTTCATTCAAATAAAATTTGAAAATTTCAAGCTAGCATCAATGCAGTTGGAGTGATATTTGAAAATGAAGAAGAATTTGGAGAAATTATAACCTTGCCAGGAAAAGATTTTTCAACCCCCCTAGAAGATTTGAAAATAGACGCGAATCTGAATTTAGAAAATTTAAATCCGCAGCAAAGAAGAAAATTAATCGCTCTTATCAATCGACACCGAGCACTATTCATCGGAAAGCTGAAAATAGCTAAAGTTGAAGCTCATAAAATTAGACTAATACCCAATATGGAGAGGAAGAAACCCTACATCTATAAGATTCCTGAAGCATTGAAAACCAAGGTTGACGAAGAAGTAGAATTATTATTGAAATCGGGATAACAGAAGAAAGTAATACAGAAATAGCTTACCCAGTAGTTTGTGTAAGCAAGAAAGATGGAAAATATTAGATTGTGTTTAGATTATCGAGCATTGAATGCGGTGACGAAGCAGACGATTTTCCTATGCAATGCCATTTATTTAATGTACAGTATAGAAAGAACCAACGTCATAACAACATTGGATTTACTAAAAGGGTATTGGGCAATTCCCATGGAGAAGCAAAGTAAAGAATATATATCCTTCAAAATTCATCCAGGTCAATGGCAGTTTAAAGGGTTACCTTTTGGTCTACGGAATGCAGCAGCAACTTTTCAGAGAGTAATGAATAACGCGTTGAAAGAATTTTAACAATTTTCAAGAGCCCATATTGACGACATAGCTATGTTTTCCACCGATTTCGACACTCATCTCCAAGATTTGATAAAGTTTTCACCAGACTAGAGTCATTTGGATTTACTATCAATTCGAAGAAATGTTCTTTTGCAAAACCACAAATTAAGTATTTAAGACACATTATCGGATCGGAGAAACATCAGACAGATCCCGAGAAAATAGACGCAATTAAGAAACTGGAAACGCCAGAAACGAAGACGCGTCTCAAAAGTGCGTTAGGATTATGTAATTATTATCGCGATTATATTCCAGGGTATGAAGAGATCGCCTACCCACTCACGGAACTCACGAAAAATAAACAACCGGAAATACTCGAATGGAAAGAAAGTCATGAATCAGCATTTCAACAACTTAAGGCACGATTAGCGATGTCAATGGAACTGATCACCCCAACACCGCAGGATCCGTTTGCCATTCATTCTGACGCATCTCAAATCGGAATAGGTGCATGTTTAACTCAACAAAGAGGAGATAAACAATTTCCTGTGTGCTACGCGAGTATCGAAAGAAAGTATCGAAACCTCAACAAAGCTGGCCAACTGTAGAGCGTGAAGCTTATGCTATAGTGTGGGGCATTGAAAAAATTTGAACCATGGATATTCGGTTCATCTGTGAAAATTGTGACCTGTCACAATCCATTAGCATTTATTGTAAGAAATGCTCCGCAATCATCCAAATTGCAACGATGAGCCATAGCGCTGCAGAAATACAATTTAGAAATAGAACATTGCCCTGAGAGAAATCTGGTTAATGCTGATGCATTATCCAGACTCCCCACGCGTGAACCTTAAACAATACTTTTTATTTATATTTACCAATACTTTATGCAATTAATAATTAGATAGTTTTTCTTTGCATTTCTAATTAATTTTTACAATTTTGTGCCTATATTTATAAATAGTTGAGATTTGTATATTAGTGTAGAATATTCAAATGTATATGTAGATATTGTTTTTCTTTTCCTCATTGATCGCAAACAGTTGCTAGATTTTAATATCCAGATTGATGGTTGATTTGTATACACCCTCAACAACAATTTTCCGACGGGGGAGTAGTATCTGGCGACTGTTTGGCGAACAACAAAGCGCACTTGGCGCGTTTATCCTCTTCTTCCAGGATGAGTTAGTTACTGTTTTAAGGGAGTCGAATGTTAGCCGAGAGAGCAAGGTGCTCTATTTTTGCTATGCTGTAGGAGCGATGTTATGCTCCGAGATAAATATTTTACTTTGAATGTTAGTTTTAATAAATATTTTGTTTCGTCGTCTTTAATGGTGCCTTGCTAAACCACGAAGCCATTACATGTAGTATGAGTCGATATGGCTTAAAAAGAGCTGCACTAAGGCATCCCTTCCCGGAGACAGATTGGCCCTCGATTTGCTTTGCCGTAATCTGTTAACCCAACCATTACGGGGCTGAAGAGGTTCATTGGTTGCACTGTATACGAGAAACCAATAGTTTGTCCCTATCGCTTCATCTTCCAAAGTGGTTCGTTTATAAGATGTTGGCGTGATTATGGAAATGCAGCCGTAGAAGAATGGAATCGTATACTGTTTACTGACGAGTCCAGTAACCTCGATTGTGAATCGAGATCTGCTTATATGGAAGGAACGAGGAATGCACAACTTGTCTTCCTTTGTTCATGCAAGATTTTGTTTTCCACCGAAACGGTTTCATATTTTTGGGTGGAATCATCAAATGTGGGCCCACCGAGCTAGATAGCTTTGATGGAAGCTTTGTAACTGGACGCAGATATGTGGACGATGTCTTGGAACCCCATGCTGTTTGGATTTTTTCCTCATGAATGACAATGTTCTTCTGCATCTAGCATCTGTTTGGAAACAGAAAATATTACTCAAATTGCTTCGACAGGTTACTTACCAGACTTGAACCCAATCGAGCATATGTAAGATAAATTGCAGCTTGCCAAATGCTTCCTCAGATAACTCCTTGATTTGAAAAGTACGTTTTTTGAAAAGTGGCATGCAGTTCCAGTAAGAGATGAGCAATCTAGTATATTCTGTGAAGTCAAGATGTGAGATCTAAATTTTTGTGGGAATTGGGCATAGACGCCATATTAACAAAACATTTGTTGCAAAAACAGGAAAATTCATTTTTAGATTTCATTCTTTAAATACAATATTTTGAAATTAGCCAAATGGCATACATCATAATTTCTGGTTAATAATTCTTTGTATAAATTATTAAAACTATTTTTCAATAAGTTTTATATCTTCAAATATCGGATAATTTTGAAGCGCAATATGTAGAATATTCCCTATTAGCTGGGGTAACATCGGAGACAACTTCCATGATTAACCCAAAATCACAATTAATCCGCCAGCAATTAAAAGAACTTCGATAGGAATAACCCATACTGTAATTAACTGAATATCATTAAACAGTGTAATTGAAGAATATGTTCATTCGGTGATGTAAAATTAAATCAGCATTCAAAACAAGAACAAACACTATTCAAAGCAGAAATAGCAATCTTTTTGTTTATATTGCTCGTGTATTTCGATAGGAGTCAGTGGAAAACTATTGAGTAGTGGCTATACACTTCATTTGTTGACGTTTTAGCATTTTATTTTTACCGAATGAGTTAAGAATGTATGCACTGTTATGGATAAAAACAATTCCAAAATACTGTGACATCATTTTGTCGCCACTACTCTTATCCCGCATGCTTTCTTCTTCTTTTTATATCTCCCGAAAAAAAATTTTTTTTGCCTGATAGTTTGTTGCAATAATTTTTCTATTATTTCGCAATAAATGAACTTAAACTTTTTTTTAGATTATGCTAAGTTAATCCACAACCTTATTAAGCAGCCACAGTAAACGAAATTTGGAATATTTGGTAACGAAATTTGGTTTGGTAAATACTATTTGGTTTGGAAATATTTGGTTTGGTAAACGAAATATGTGTGCTTATGTGTGTAAAACAAAAAATACATATAAATCAAAATTCTAACTTAAATTTGCAGTAGCTCCTTAACTATTTCGTTTTAATTCAGGTATTTTCCTATTCTGCTTCAAAAATCGTAACTACTTCAATAACTACTGGACTGCTTCAGTTTCCAGACCAATTCATGTCGCATGACTTTACATAATGCTGCTGATGTTTTGTGAACTGTAACTCAACCAGTAAGTAATAAATTTAGATCGCTCTTAATTAGCTAATCAAATGATGTCAAAATCGAAATTAATTTACTCTGAATTACGATTTCGTCCTGAATATATCGCTTCCGGTTTTTCTTGTTAAATGGACGCGCTGCCGCTGCTTCTCTTCTTACTTCAACGGCATGAAAAAGGTAATGTTCTGGAACAGACGTGTTTATTATGCCAAGTTTTGTGGCTGCAAATTTCAATAGCAATAAAAAGCTATATTTAAATTCATCTATTACTGCAATAGTGACTTCAGTCGCAGTCATAGCTTTATTAAATAGTAAGCTTTTATATCAACATCATCGATGACATTTCTAGTTTATTACGGTCGAGTTTTTAATTATATATATAATTTAGAATTTACTGTAATAAACATAATGTACGTTATTTTTGACTCGAATAATTTTATACTAAATAAATTTATAAAGTTTAGCAAATGAATCTAAATTAATTCTGCTTTTAATTTTCTGTTCTGTTTGAGCGATCTGTCTGTTTGTATGAAAAGTTGTTTTATAACTCCATCAACAACTATTACAAAATAATTTCGTGTTTCAGATTCACTTCTTAATTTCAATCCCGCCTAAAATGGGGGGGGAATAAGAAAAAGTCTAAGAAAATAAAGTGAATGAAACCAAAAGTTAAAATACATCTAAAATTTTGTTTTATTACTCTGTCTTAATACTATTTTAACAACAGTAGTACTAATTTAAATTAGCGACCTGGAAAAAAAGGTTATTTTTTTGGAATAATTTGATTCTAAAATGCACTCTGTTTTTAGCGATGTTTATATGGGGAAAAACGTGCGTCTTAGATTCGAAGAATTGTGATATGCTTTATTTTTATGTAACTTTCTTTTTACGTATCTTTAGTAATGTATTTGTAAAATTATATCGAAGGAATTTTTATGTTACATTTGCTTCTTTCATTAGTTTTGCGCTGCTAAAAATTTTAATTTAAAACATGTAGGTAATTTAATAAAAAGATAAAATTTTTCAATATATGTTCAGTACCCTCTGCTTATTAAATTCAGTGCTTAATAAAAGGAGTCACTCATTGCATTAAAGTTTCGAGAAACCAAAACAAATGTATACTAGTCAACAGTAAAATCGCTATTTATTAAACTCATTTACGCCGCTTATAAAACTCCGACTGGAAAGAGACAGATTCTTCTCTGCCAGAATAGCCTTACTTGTACCTATCAAAGCTTTTTGTAGTTCATATAGTGTACTATGACTTAATCGGTTCTTTGGTTCTTCAATAATGCAGAGTTGGCAAAAAATTTTCATCCCCCTGTTACCTGTGAGACACTGTTTTCAAAGCTCTTTATCCGCACTGGAGCTCAAAGGGGCATAATTTCCTTACATTACTAACATCTCTCCATTACATTACTGCTAGTCAATCCTCAATTAATCAATAGTCAAAACCTCTAGAACAGTGGTATTCAAATTTTATGGCAGTGTGACCCCACAAAAATGCAAATGACCCTTAAGAAAAAAATTCACGACCCCAATCATAGCTTTGAATCTTATTTATACCATGACTTCAGATTTTTTAGGATTTTTATCCACCTTGCAAACCGAGTATAAATTTTCACGACCCCAAATGGACTGCTCTCAAGACTGTAAATAAGTAAGAGTTTCTTCACGAATACCGACTAATAAAAGGTGGAAGTGTAGCTTCTGCATCCCCTATTTTAAAATTTCCTGCGTTTAGAATCTCTTGGAACAGTTACATTATGTAAACAGAGAGTTAAAAAAATTTATGAAATGCTTCCTAGCTTTACCCTACGTTTCCAATCTTTAAATTGAAACGAAGTAGTAATGGCAAGCTTTAAGGAAACAAAGAAGGCATTGGTTATGTTTGTAATCATGAAGTGACCGATCGGCTTAACTGGCAAAGTGCAAACTTTCCGCTAGCTAGAAGCGTGAATTTTGAAATTGAATAAATCAATGGAAGAAGCATTTTCTTGCATTTGTTCTGAACTTTACGTATAACATTTTGAGATGCTTAAGCGGAAAGATTTAAGCTTGAAAGAAAGGATAAAATGTTAAAATATATTGATTTCTTCCTGTATACAGCTAGAGAAAAATTTCATTTAAGCAGAATTTTGCAAGCAGAAATATGTTACTTAAACCAAAAATTATAACTGATGAAGAACTAATAAAAAATGCAACTGTTTCACAAAACTCCTCCCCCCCCCCAAAAAAAAAACAAAAATCCTGAGACGTTGGAATTGTTTCAAATTATGAAACTAAAAAATGTTTTAATTTCTAGAGATCTTTTCATTTTAAAAGCTGTAGAATTTTATGTCAACTGTGATATGGCTTACAAGTTGGAGAGAACAAAATAGCATTTTTCATCGAAAGGTGAATGGTCATGCTGCTGGTAACTAAATAAATGATGTTTTACCTTGTCTGCTAAGTAAGTACAACCGACAAGAAGTTTATCACACAGACGAAACTGGACTGTGTTGCAGAAGATGCATTAATGTGTAAAAGTGAAACAGCAGATGGTTAAAAAAAGTTACTATGTTATTTTAACATGCTCTATGGACCCAAAAGTAAAGAAGACAACACTAATAATTGATTGAATTAGAAAATTTTGAAAGAAGTCAAGAATTTACCTCTAGCTTGAAAAGAACTCATGGATAAGTAATATTTTTACTGATTATATTTTGGTCTGGTCAGCGAACTGAAAAATGAAAAGATAGCTTTAGTTATTAGATAACTGTGCCATGCACACACTCCTGATCTTTATCTGAAAAACATTAGTGTCCTTTCCCGCAAATACAGTTCTATCACTTAGCCTTTAAAGTTTTCAAATGTTATTACAGAAAGAATGTTCATTAATAAACAGAATTCAGTCTTGTGAAAATGCAAGCATTTCGAAGGAGATAACTAAATTAATGTTTCTGAAAGGCGCCATGCATAATAGTCTTAGTATCTTAAAGTACTGCTGAAAATTGTGTAGAATCATTAGGTTATTTTGAAGCAGGGGTGCTTGAAAAAGGAGCAATGGTCTTGCAGGGACTCGAACCTGGGCCTTGGAAGACGCGCCGAATGTGCTACCGTTACACCATCAAGCCATGCTGGAAGGAGGGAGAAAATACCGTATGTACTCCCCTTTTTAAAGAGCGCCTGGAGAGTAGGAGAACCAGTCGCCAAATCATGTTAGTAACGAATTATTGTCCACGATCTTTAGTTCAGGCAGCACTGTAAAGTCTAATGACTTTATTTTGAAGCAGAAGTACATGACAAAGGAGTAATGTCCTCCCCGGAACCTGGACATCTCGAATACGCTCCGGGTGTGTTACAGTTACACTGCGAAGGCATGGTGGAAAGAGGGAGAAAATGCCTTGTAACTTTTTTTCAAATACGTGGTATTTATGCAGAAGAACTTTCAGAGGAATTGAAAGCTATAACTAATGTTTCAGACATCAGTGAGGAGAGTTATTAAGATTTATTTTTAGAATATGTGTCAGTTGACGACAGTATTCAGACATCTTGTGTAAAAATTGACTATGAGATTATGGAAAGTATTAAAAGAACTGCAGAAAGTAATACGTAAGAAAATTGCTTAATGTGGAAAGACAGGAAACATTTTCTCCTGGGTTTAAAATATCAAACCAGTCTAATTCCAGATAATTTTACATTCATGGAGCTGCCAAAAATAAACGTTCATAAAATAGTGCTGCCATCTAGTGAATGACGGGTAAAATGCAGGTATTCAAGAAATTTTTTGTTGTTTTGTACATGTAAGATTTATGAAATTCAACAAAAACGCGTTAATTTATAGGTAAGAAGAGTATTAGTACTTTTAATTAAATAATAGCTTAAAAATAATGATAGCCAATTTTGTATTAATAATACATTTATTTCCTCAGCATAATGAAAGGAATAATAGTTTTCCAAAATGTATTTCTTTTTTTAAATCTTAAAAATATTCTTTGATGTTATTTTAATTAAAAAATAATGCGTAAGCAATTTAAGACTTTTATTGTTGTTACAGATTTATTACAGACTTTAATTTTATAAAAATGAAAATATATTTAAAATTTTTAATTGACAAAGTATCATTATATGTATTTCACTATCGACTAAAGTCATCTATCTAGAATTCATCTGAAGTCTTACCTTTAAAGCATCACAGGGAAGCTGATCTGTCGTTAATATTGTACGAGTTGTAATTTTATTCCATGCATTTTCTAATATAATAATGAATTTTTTAAAGAAAGAAGAAGTTTTTGGTTTGATTTACTTTTAAATTTGTTTATTTTTAATATTAATTAGAAGAGTTATAACAACTGCGTAGTAGGAATGGAATGTTTAATTAACCGTAATGCATAGAAATCTTTGATAACTTCAATCGGAAAAGTTTAATGCATTTCAAGAGTTAGAGAATTGTTTTCCCTTTAGTTTTAAAGTGAGAAAACGATTCATTTGGCTATCGAAATGCTCTGAGTTTTTTTTTCTTTGAAATCATCACCAATTAAGAAATGAGTTCTGGCAGTTAGTATTCAAAGTTAGGCTGTTTAGTTTTTAAGCATTCGGTTCTAAATTGTTTGACTTAATAAGATTTTTTTTTGTCTTCCCCCCTTTTTCTTTTTCTCCCTCTCCCTCTAGTTTGCTCTCTCGATACAACCGCCCCCCCCCAAGCTTACAAAATTGCGTATACAGTTTCCTTTTGCCTTTTCCCAGAGAACATTTTTTTTAATATCTTATTAAATAATTGACCCGATCTATGCAGCAGATATTTCTATCCCTCTTATCTCTCCCTAAAAATGTTTTCTAATTATGTAAAAAATTCTGAGTTACCTCTTAATTACTTTATTTAATCAATTAGCTCATGTTCACAGGCAAAAATTTATAATCAGTATCGTATAACATGGTAATGAATGAAAAAAAAATAACCATCCAATGCTAAAAAATACAACACAACGAATTGAATGTGGATCATAGCTGCCGAGAAACGACTTAATAATTCTGACGAAAAATGGCAAAATATGTTACGAAATTTTATAATTTGTATTGCTTTGTTGTTTTGAAAAATACATTATGTAAGTGGTTAAAAACAGCATATATTGTATTCTTTAACGTACAGTAATATTACTCAGTAATAAAAATATGTAGCTTGTAATAAATTCGAATTGTTTAAGATTATATTACTTTGAACACTTCCTGGTTTATCACTTGCCTAACTAACTGGTTTTGAGGCCCACCAGCGGCCGAGCGGTAAAAGCCGTTGAACGCTGGTAATTCAGTCCAAGGATCGAGTCCCGGCGAACGGGCTGGCTGCATGAACGTTTTACTGGTTTTTCACATGCGTAACGTGGAGACGAGCCAGTTTTCCTTAAAATGTCCTCACGGAGCGTTCCCCCTTTCTGTGTAGTTCCAAATGGTGAAGCACATAAGAAATAAATAATAACTAACCGTTTTGATGAAATTAACGGCATTCTTTTCGCCTGGAATAAAGCTGAGTTCTTTCATACGTATTATCCATCATAAAGAGTGTCCGTAAAAGTTCTTACAAGGCCGTTATTTCTGTAATCGTGGTCAAGGATTTGTACTTCAATTATAGTTTTTTTACATAAAGCAAATATTCATGTTTTATCGTTTTTAAAATTTGAAAATTAATTTTGTAAAAATTATTAAATTTAACTTTTCGTACGGTTATCCGGTCTCTGTAATTATCTTTAATAATAAAAATTTATACGCAATCTGAAATGTAAAACATGAAATATTTGATCGTGTACAAAAAAAAATTGAGCTATGTATTTAATTTTAAAATTTTTAATTCTCTTTCATTAAAATTCAGGTGTAGTCCACAGACTGAAGAGAGAAATATTTTAATTTGCATGCTAATGAGGGTTCATATGCAAATTTTCGTGAAAAGTGCAATAGCAGAAATCCAAAGAGAACGTTTTATTTCTAGTCTAATGAATTTTTATGACTATTAGACTGATCTAAAGTAAACTGTATGGGAGTATTTTTAGCGTAAGTAGATAGAGCATTGGAAAATTTATATAAATAAATTACTTGAAAATGAGCTTTCGGTGCATTAAATGTAACAGAATTATAAATTAAAGAATGTTACACTTTTGTAAAATTCAAAGGAAGGGCATTAAAAAAATGGGGGGGAGGAATCAATCACGAAGCATTTTTCATCCCTCAAGAGAAGCATTAAAAATTACTTTTAGGCACTAAAAAATCTTAAGTTTTGAAATTAAACGTCTCGGTTATATTTTGTTGTACGAGAATCAAGCTTTTATGTTATTTTTAGAATGAATAAAATCTTTTACTAAATATAATAATAATAATCTGGGAGATTGTATAAAAATTCAGATTTCTTAATTTTTAAAACTGAATTTTTTTAATCAAAAAATACCCATACCATACCATATTCACTTTATTTAACACGTTAAACGTTAAGTCGATCCCTACGAACTAGTCTTAGACCATGACAAATGACTTGTTTATCGTGTTAATGGTTGCGAAAATGAAAGCCACATTTTTATGGACTTGCTTTGTACTAAATTTATTATTATTAACATTTATTTTCGCAGTAAATAATCTGACGTTGCCTAAACTGAACGAAATTTGGATTAATGAAGTTCATTTTAGTAACTGAATATGGCTGCTTAAGAATGCTTTCGTGGGGAAATTTCTAAGGGAAACTGCCTCGTATTCATGTCACACATGGGGAAAACGAACTTGTCCACTTGGGATTCGAACCCGGGTCGAAATCTAAATATTCAGCGTAGGGCATTAGTAAGATCTTACTGTGAAATGTTAGGATATAATTTCTTTATTCAGCTAGCTCTATATGCGGAGCTCTATATTTGTTACTCTTTTCAAATATAAAGTTTTCCATAAGCCGAAATGGCCAACGTGATGAAACAGTTACTATTAATTTAGCATGTCTAAATGTAACGGGAGCCGCCTTAATATGCGCTGCTTTATTTTAGATTAAACAATTATTATAGTATGTATATCATATTACATTTTCCGACAAAAATCTTAATTCCAAGTGAAGTAGTACCATTTCCATTTTATGGTATGTAATCAAAATCTAGTATGTTGTGCTCAGTCATGAGCATATACGAGTTTTAAGTATCAAATCTGGGAAATTTTTAACTATATCATAATATATTTTTTCGGAACTTCTTCATCAAGTAAAATACACTTCGGTTTGTCAATTTTAACTAAAATCTAATATACTGTTCCCATTGTTGTAAAAGTTTTAAGTACTCTATTTTAAAAGTGTTGGATTATATTTGAATATAGTTTTTCATTAAAAGCTGTTTCGGGAACTGAACTGTTCATTAAAAATTGTTAAAGTGCCATTTCCGATTGTCCAATTTTATTCAAAATCTAATCAACTCTTTATAGGAATGCAGAAAGTTTAAATAAGAAAACAGAAATTTTCTGTGTGTGAGAGTTATCGTGAATGAAATAAACGTCACACACGCCCAAACTTCATTGTAAAAATATTAAAAACGTGTTGTGGGGACCCTAATGCGTGTTTATTCACTGAAAACTCATTATCGAATTTTTAGATAAAAAACATGAGGGAAGCTTTTTTAAAATTTTGTTTTAAACTGATGGCAAAAATTTTTTTAGATGTAATAAGTCTGCACGTTGCAGTTTTGTTCAGAATATCTAAAGACATAAATATCGGACGTACGTTTCTTCGTTTTCTCAAATATCCCTTTCAGCTTTTTAGGTGATGAATCACTCTGGAAAATATTTGATAGATTTACTGCGTGTACTTGTTGCTTAACAACAGAGGTTGAAGGTTGAATTTTTTCGTTGAACTTTTGCGCTTATTTTAGTGAAGCGGTTCTATTACGAGTGTTGCTTTAAAAAAAAATTTTTAAAAAAAAAAAAAAAAAAAAAAAAAAAGAAAGAAAGGACTTATTAAATCATTTTTCAAGACAGTCTGAGAAAAAGGAAATCGAAGATGTATAAATTCTTCAAAATCGATTAAAATATAACTGGGTTATCGAATTATGAAAAGGGGCACCAATGGGCTTAGTGTCGATTTATCTTTTCTCGATTCATCCTCTACTCAAAATAGTGCGGATTCGTTTCTTGCCTTGTCTGATCGATTGCCTGTTTCGCGATTCATCCTCTTTTAACAAAACAAACAACAACAACGAAAACTGGGGGGGGGGGGAGAAAACGTTTTGAGACATCAAACACCGTTTTCATCAATTAAAATGGTTTAGGCGTGATGGAGTTGAATAGTTTCTCTTTGCTTTGCGTTCGGTTTCTAATATTTATTAACAACTTGTTTATCCATAGTTTATTTTATAAGTTTCTTTTTAATGTATTATTTAATTTATAAATTTCTTTTCGATGCGTGTGCTTTACTCTCTTTGAATATTAGCGCTGGATAACCACGTTTGGTTTCAATAAATTCAGGTTTCGATGAACTTGTGATGAAGATTTCGGCAGCAGAAATTAGTGATGAAGGGAGATAATATGGCAGATATGTGGGGAATGAGCCGAAATGTGGGTGGAAGTCAGCCAGTCTCGTGCGAAACAATTTGAATGAAGCTATGATTTAAGTTTACTGTATTGTTTGTGAAGAGATTATATTACCGTCGTAAATATTTATTCTTTCATTAATGTGCATATATATATATATAAAAAAATTCTGAATGAATTAACTTTGTAATAATTAGTTGCCTGAAGAAAAAATAATTTCGCTAGGTTTCTTTGCTGTGTATCAGAGAAATGTTAAAATTTACGCTGTTTTGCAAAGAAGCTCTTGGAGAGAACATGACTTGTACACTAAAGAAGTTTTAAAAATATATTAACAGAAAAATATAAATTGAGTGTTTTTTTTATTATTATTATTATTATTTTATTTTTGTTTCATTTTATTTATTTTAAAAATTATTCTTAAACTGAAAAAAGTCTTAGCTTGGTAGGTTTAAAAGAAATTTGTCACAAATAAACAGAAAATTTATTAGTGTTAATTGATAGCAGTAATAAATAAAGAAATAACTGATTGTTATTTTTTCTCCTTCCTTTTCTCTAATGTTACTCACGTCAGTTCCAATAATATATGAAAGCTTCCTTGTTGAAATAATTTTAGTCAATCGTTATTATACCGTGATACGTTTGACCCCGTTCTTACCATTCTACATTTCGCCGTTATTGAAGCTGTTGATGTCTTAATGGTTTCTTGCGTGCCTTTTTTAATTGTTGTATTATTTAGATTTTTTTAACTTTCTGGTGCTTTGTATATTTTTAAGTTTGCTTGGATTATTTATAATTTTTTTACTTAGAGATTCTGAGAAATAATGTATATTAAAAGTTTTTGTATTGGCAGTTTTATGTATGTCAATGTTATATTCAATTTGATTTCCTACAGCATCTAAATGAATTTAATTTTCAGTGACGTCTTCGTATAGGTGTGAGTTACAGCTATGAAATTAATTGAGCAAAATACATTCATTTCCAATGCTCATTTTTCATTATTAGATATAAAATAAAGTCAACAACTGATCAGCGAATGTCAAGGTGTTATTGAAAATTATCCTTAAATCGAGCAGTCTTTGTAATTAAATTTTAAACATGAGATACTATTAATCATCTGTTTACTTAATGTTTATCAAACAGAGGGCTGTCTACCTTTTAACTGCAGAAATTTAAACGTAAATTTAAACAGAAACAAGTAACATAAAAAAAAATGTAATCAATTCCTACTTAGGTCAGCAAAGAAAAATTTTAAAAACACAAAAAAATATTTTTTTTAATAAAAATGAATATGAAAAAACTGTATTAACATCAAGTGTCATCCACTACAAGTTTAAAAAAATATATTTGAACTTGAGTGAATGAATAAAAAGTATTTTATTAACTTTTGAAAATTAATTAATTAATAATGAATAAAATAACAAAAATTTTGAAAGGTAAAATTAAATTAATTTAAAATTTTAAATTTTAAAAGTCAATTTCTACTTAGGTCAACGAAGAAAATTTTTTAAAATACAAAAAAAATTTTTTTTAATACAAAAAAAATTTAAAGAAAAAAAATGTATTAACATTAAGTGTCATCCACTACAAGTTTAAAAAAATGTATTTGAACTTGAGTGGATGAATAAAAAGTATTTTATGAACGCAGCATATAGAGAGAGTGTGAGAAAATAGTATGAATTTAATAATAATAAAAAGCTTAGAGTTCCATGTAATAGTTGTATAAAAGACTTTTCATCTGAGTCAGGTTTAATAGGTAGATATCATCCAGTAGGCGACTTAAAGGAAAAACGTTTTAGTGAATTAAAAAAAAGAGGGCCTTTGAACATATGAAAGAATGTTTTTATTTAAAAAAAAATACTGATGACATAATTGATTAAAATAATTTTAGACGCGCTCTTTCGGAACACCAAATTGTGTTTTATAATTTCTTAGCTAATTTTATTGGTTGACCTATATTAAATACACTGACTGTCTTCAGATAACAATGAGGATGGGTCTTTTTACGCCATTGTTGTCAATTATACAAGTTGAAAATGTAGAATTGGGAGTTTGTTTTGAGTTTTCAGTTTTCTTCTGCACATAGCTTAAAGCCTCCCTTCCCTATTTTGTTTCCAAAAATGAAACTTTTTCACGTGTTGATGAAGATGAATATGTATCTCCTTGAACAAACTGCCCTATTAAAGGGTAAAAATAAATATGAAAATGAAGCTATCGCTGGTGAAGAGGATCATTTTGAAAGCTTTTCTAGAAAACTAAGATGTGAAATCTGGAAGCCAAATGCTTCTTTAGTTCTACACATTAGCAGAAATATCAGTTCCGCGTAAGAAAGAATGCCACTGAATATTTGTGTTTAGCATCTTCTTGTGCCGGAAATAAGTCTATGTATTACTTGTAATATAAGTCACCTAACAGTTCAGATCATGGATGATGCCCCAGAGGCAAAAATCATGTTTGCAGTTCTTATATCAAGTTTTCGATTACCAGGAAATACTTAAATATTACAGAAATAGTAAAGGAATTTAATTTCTTGAATCAAAAGGAGACAATTCCAGATTATTGCACTTTTATGCGAAGGAAAAGATTGTAAACGTAATTTATGTTTGTTTTTGTTTTAAAATTACGTAATCGGTGAAAGATTCACCTAATTTAAAGTCGTGCATTTGATGTAGACCCGTTTGGTCCAGTTCCTTTTCGTTTATGTTCAGAAATCATGATTCACGAGTTTCATTATTTGAGTTCTAAACTAAATTAAATTCTTCCCTTTCTTCCAACATCACTTTGTAACCTCTTTTATTAATAGTGTTTGGAAAGACCTGAATCTCAGTTTTGCCATTGCATGCTTTCTACAGTTTTTCTTTTAGTTGTGTTTGTGATTATCAGTTGCATTTTCGTGATAATTTATTAATTTAATTTGAATTTTCTTTTTTAATTTCTTTCTCGGGAGAGATCCATTTTTATAAGTTTCAGTTTACTGAAACCTGAAGAAAGGACACATGCTTTTTCTTTTTTTTTTTTTTTTTAAATTAACGAAAGCAACTTACTGTAAAAACTTCTGCAAGGATTCAGTTTACCTTGAATACGTGCATGAACCCAGCTTAGTAGTTTGAGAATGTACGCTCTGTAAGTGCATGCGAAAAACAGTTTAATCCTCCGTAGCTGTTCTCGGATTTTTTTTCCTTCTTTTTGTCTATCTTTTTGCGTAGCACTTGCACAACGCCTTAGATTTTTTCCCCCTACTGCTTTTCTCTCGAAAGATTTTCGTTCCACCCCCCTCCATTCCCTTTTCTCCGTGATCTCACGATGCGTGGAACGTCCATTTGCTCTAGTGAAGTGGTTATTTTCCACCGGAAGCGGAGCAATCACGTTTAATGGATGGCATTATTTTTCATGAATGAGCTGACATGCTCGGCCCACACATTTATTCCGTAGAACGGGGGGGGAGCAGAGAAAATGGAATGGGGAGGTGAAATTCTAGATTTTAAAACTTAGCTGTCACTTTTGCACCAAGTTTATTCCACGATTTATTTTGTAGAATTTAGAGACAAAAATCAGAGAGAATACTGCAGGTTAATCCTTGGTGATGTATTCTAGTAAAAATCTGCAGTTTTTTGCAAATTTGAAGAAATCTATACAATTTTTTATAATGCTTAAAAGACATAAGAATGAGAGAGAATACTGTGCAATATTCTTTGATGCTGAATTCTGAAAATTAAAACCTGCAGTCTCTTGTACAAACCACAAGTTATTAAAAAAGATCAATAATCTACAGTCTGCAACTTATTTAAAAAATCTACACTCTGTAGATAACCCATAAACAATTAAAGCATCGTATCATCTGGACAAACGGGCAAATAATTAAAAATATTCCTTAAATAGATTTAAAAACTCAAGTGGCCGTTGTGTATAGGAATCCAGAAATTTCAAAATTCGCCAAAAGATACTTTTATCATTTTTAAAGTACACTAAAAATATTTTCTCAGTGAAAAGAAATATGTCATATAAATTAACAAGTTTTTCGCATTTTTAAATTATGTGATTGCTTGTAAACGCAAATAATTTTATAAGTTTTGTTGCCATTTTGCTTTGTATTCAGGTAAATATATATAAACGATATAAAAAATTTTAACTTTCCTGTGATATATACAAATCGCTAAACAGGGAGGGTGAGACTTCTTTTAATCTTCTCTCTGATTATCATTGTTGATTAACTTTAATGGGAGTAAATACACAGTCCAGTCACATTAATGTGACCACCACGTACTTTCCATGTCAGAGTTAAATAACCAATCACAGAAGGCAGGTGGCAGCACAGTGCAGTTGAGCGTATATAAAGGGTGTGTGAGGGCTTCGGAAAACATTTCAATCGTTGGCGTAATGCAGAAACGAAGCGATTTATCCGACTTCCAAAAGGGCATGATCATTGGCTTTCGGGCCAAGGGTGGAAGCATTTCCGAAACGGCTGAGTTTGTGAACTGTTCGCGTGCCGCCGTGGTAAAAGTGTACCGTGCATGGCAAAATGGGACTGTCCAAAATCAGCGACGTGGCAAATGTGGTGCACCACGGGCCATAGATGACAGAGGCGAACGACGGTTGCGGAGATGCGTTCGGGCAGATAGACGGGCTACCGTTGAGCAACTGACCACCAAAATGAACCAAGGGGCTACCAAAAGTGTCTCCCAAAGTACTATTCAGCGAACATTGCTGCGTCTGGGCCTCCGAAGCAGACGCCTGGTTCGTGCACCTATGCTGACTGCTGTTCATCGACGGCGAAGGCTAGAATTTGCACGCCAGTACAGCAGCTGGACGTCCACTGAGTGGCGACAGGTTGCGTTTTCGGATGAATCGCGTTTTATGCTCCATCGGACAGATGGACGTTGGCGTATAAGGCGTGAAACCTCTGAAAGGAACCACCCTGCAACCATTGCCGGAACGGTCCAAGCTGGAGGCGGGAGCATTATGGTCTGGGGAATGTTTTCCTGGCATTCTCTAGGTTCACTGATCATTGTGGAAGGCACAATGGATCAATACAAGTACGCATCTGTCCTTGCGGACCATGTTCACCCCTACATGCGCATTGTTTTTCCTCAGGATGATGGCATCTTCCAGCAGGACAATGCGAGGTGCCATACAGCTGCCAGTGTACGTGCGTGGTTCGAAGAGCACCAGGATGAGTTTACCGTCCTCCCCTGGCCAGCAAACTCACCTGACTTAAACCCAATCGAGCATCTGTGGGACCATATCGATCGAGTTGTTCGCGCCATGGATCCTCAACCGCGTAATCTAGCGCAGCTGGCCACGGCATTAGAGTCGGCATGGCTCAACATCCCAGAGAACACCTTCAGGGACCTATGTGACACTCTTCCTGCACGTCTCGCAGCAGTCCACTCTGCGAAAGGTGGTTATTCTGGCTTTTGACAGATGGTCACATTAATGTGACTGGACTGTGTACAATTGTAAAGAAAATGTAGTACAAATATGAGAAGTTTTTCATTGCAGTGAAGAAAAACGCTAATATTTGAGAAATAGAAACAACTATTTTTAGCCCAAAGGGCGTTAACTCAAAAGGGCTAATCAATTTCGTTTGGCATTTTGCGTTGAAAACTTTGAATGTCCCTTTCACTGTTGAAATTGTTGCCACCAAATATTAGAGCCCTGTGTTATATTTAAAGAAATTAAATAATGAAGAATCTGCATAAATGTGTGTTTCGTTTCTCGCATTGTGATAAAATAACGATAAATAGATAGCCATCAAATTTTGAATAACATAATCCTCCAGCGAATATGAGCGTCTGGAGGCCTTAATTTGGAATTTGTTTTATTGTCGAGTATTTTGTAACACTTTAACGAATTTTTCATTAACAAACTCAGTGACTTCAAAGCGAACAATGACAACACTCTAGGGGAGGGAAATACATTTTTATCTCCAACGCGCGAGACTGTGTATCGGAAATTCTAAAGATATGATCATTTTAAAATTAGTTTGCGATATTGCTGTTGAATTGAATTTTATGGTTTAAGCGCAAGAACAGGATATTTAATAAATAAAGGTAACACACAAAGTGTTAAAAAAACACCTATTTGAACGCGCCGAGCGTACTGACCACTACACCACAAAGGCAAGGGGAAGAAGACGGGGGAAATACCTTATAAGCTTTCATACTTTTCCTCCTTGAAAACTGCATTGCTATGAGAGTAATATGCAGATCTATCATCATTGTCAATAATAAAATAATTAAAACGAAAGAAAAAGATACTCAACAGAACAAACCATTTTTATTTGAAAGTTTATACCTTGAACTGTTATTCCATTGGACTACTGAAGCCTTTCTTATACTGGAAGAATAACTTTCTGTATACGTTTTGCACATACTTACTTCTGTATACTCTATCTTTAAAAATACAGTTTCAGTTCAGTGGGGGCTCTTCGTTTTCAGCAAAGCACTTTCCGCCCTAAAATACTTTAGTTTCCTTAGTTATCTAAACTAACTTAGTTAAGTTTTTTGGTGGAAAGCGCGTTGCTAACAACGAAGAGTTAACAAACAATAACTGTATTTCTCGATGGACTGATTACAGATGTTTATTTATAACGTCAGTATGTAAGTATGGAGGGGATTTGTCTCTTCGTATGATAAATGTTTTAATGCTGCGTTTTCCTATGGAGCCCAGTGTATGTATACTTACAAAACAGAAAGATTTTTTTCCTCCTTTTATTGCTAAGCAATTACTATATTGTGAATGTGCCCCTTAATGTATAGAAATAACAATTCAAGTCTCAAGCTTAATTAAGATATGATACAGGTACCAGGTTGTTGTTATTTGGCCAATTATGCAAAAGTTATGCTTTAAAGACATATCGCCAAAGTATTGCAGGCAGCAGTGTGTATTAAAATTCAAGTTTTATCTTACATTATGTAAAGTTACTGCAATATATGAAAATTAGCTGCCTTTAATGGCACAGTAGTTAGCGGAAATTGATTGCTTACTCGAAATCAAGAATGTGTGCGAATCTCACAAGAAAACTTGACTGAATTACTTTCTTCTTTCTCATCGGTGCACATTGTACCTTGGTCAACGTTTTTGAACCTGGTCAGTTGTGAGAGTGACACGTATTCCTGTTCTTCAAAGACTAGAAATATTCAACAACGTATTTTAGCTTTAAACATGTTAAACCCATGTAATTGCACCTAAAGATGGGTAATCCATATCAGTAAAAGCAACATCAAGAAGTTTCGCTTTATATTTATTATAAGGGCTTAAAAAATCTGACAGTAAAGACTAAATCGTAAAAATAACGATGTAAATTTACATTATAGGAAAACGTTATTTTAAATATATTGGTGATTAACTTAGATGACTCAGAACAAAAGCTGCTGATTCAAATGAAACTACCGTAAAAAAGAGCACTTCCTGTTTTACTGCCATCTAACCTTCGATAAATATGCATTTTCTACCTCATTTTGTTGTATTTCGTTTTGATTATTAACAGCTGTTATTAAATCACATCCTGGAAATTTGCCAACCTGTTCTTATTCTAAGTACGTTCAGCTTTATTTGATTGTCTTTTTCATATTCAGAAATGGTATGTACGGTATTTATTCCTTATAACTGGGCTGACCGTACTTTTTTTTTCGGGGGGGGGGATATCTATCGCCTGTCGCATCGTTTTGAAAGGGGGCGGGATTCCTTTTCTGCTGATACTTGACATCATATTTTGTTCCTTTAATCTTGTGCTTGCTTATTGGATATGTTCTTTCTTAAATACAAATTGAAATTTTTATTTTTCGGACCTTTTTTTCACTTTTGTATGTTTTTCGGATTTCCACATTTACAAAGCCTAATCAATTTTAACTTTTCCATTTGTCTTATTCTTAATTATAGTACATTCTGTCTTTCTCATGTTCCAAGTTACTTAGTTTTTTAATTAAAAATTTTCTTCCTTTTTTTTAAATTTTATTTATTCATTCTGCTATTTTCATTCGAGTCGCGTCGGGACAGGTTATATCTTTGTGATTGCTTATTTAAGTTCCTTAAAATTTTCCGTCAAAGAAACTAAATTTTGCCTTTATATATTTTCCTTAAATTACTTTTATTTTAAATTAAAAAGCACTTTTTTTTTCGTTGGATTATTTTCATTTTGCAGTTCATCCAGACACAATTCAGAAATGTGGCTCTGTTGATATAACTCTTACAGTTGCTTCTTGACAAAGAGCAAAGAATTTTCAGCTATTATTTATTATTTGATGATTATTTTTCCTGTTGTATTAATTTATTTTTATTTCTTTTTTTGTTTTCAAAGTTTTTGCTTCAGATTGGTTTAATCGATGCCTATCTATTAGATTATCTACCAATCTTGATTGATATTACGTAAATATATACATACACGCATTCATATATTTGAGTTCATTCTTTCAACAATTTAAGAAATACAGCACTTGAAAGAATATTTCTGTTATGAACAGTAAGTAGCCAAAGAAGAAATCTACTTCAAGTATTCATACAATGAAAGCTGTGCTGAATATTAATTCAAAGGTAATGCAAGCTATGTTAAATTTGATATAAAATCGTTTTCATGGAGCTTGTGATGAGGTGTTGAAAGATGAAACATAATTTTTTCAGAGAAATATACATAAAATAATCGTAATGAAATATAGTAGCCTCTAAATACAGCTAAATTTTTATATGCGTTCTGTTCAATATGTTCAAATCATAAAACAGTGTGGGTGTTTCCCCCCCCCCCCATTTTTGGTATCCCAGTGTCTTGTGTTTATCTTACAGAACTATAGTCATCCTATTCATACATAGTATTGAAAATCCAGTTTGATTGTGCGGAAACAGGTCTATAAATCTTATATAGTGTATAAAATATTACCAAAAAAGACACTTTTTTGAGGTAGAACAAATTTTAATAGTTCTTCTTAAATGATATATTATCTGTACACTGTACATTTTTACATTGTACAAGTTGATGCAGAACATTTGTGATATTGCATAATTTAAAAAAAAAGTCTTGCAACAAGAAAAACATCAAATACTATAACATATAATGTGCATTTGTCTAATTTACATAAAAAATGAAATCGTTTAACATTACAATTATTTACTTTATATTGACTGTTGAAATGATTTCAGAAAGTATAATTTTATATTTAAACGCAATTTTTTTAATTCCCAATACCGTTTTAGGAATTTGAATACATTTACTTTCCATTCATTGCTAATTTTTAAATAACTTTGTATAATGAAAAACGTAAATTTGCAAATAAGAAAAAAATAACTGTGAAATATAACAAAAAAAAATGTTCAGCATAACTTGAGATATTACAAATCCTCTACAGGAATATGGCACATAATACACATTTTGTCAACACACATAAGGTTATAAAAAGATATTTAAGCCCTTATCAGAGGAAATATTTAAAAATAATAGTAACTTTTCTACTGTTAATCTTCGAAAGACACAGATGAAAATCTGATATGAAACGAAAAATCTGAAAAAGCTTCAGTATTGTTAACACTGCTAAAATGATAAAAAAAAATTCTTTTTTCTTTATTTTTGTAAAGAGTAGCATAAACGGGTAA
The DNA here is from genome assembly GCA_000611955.2 of Stegodyphus mimosarum. Lineage (NCBI taxonomy): Eukaryota > Metazoa > Arthropoda > Arachnida > Araneae > Eresidae > Stegodyphus > Stegodyphus mimosarum. The sequence continues at coordinate 27,773 of KK116743.1, read as the reverse complement.
TAGTTAAAATTTTTTGACCATGTGATAAGGACTTTAAATCTATCTGTTCACAACATTTATCTCAAACCAAGTCATATGTACAAACATTTTACAAAATAATACAATACTTCTGCAATAAAATTATGCAACGCTATTTCACTACCTTTCAGAATGTTACAGTGCTGGGTGACAACTGTTATGTACATTTTGATATTGCCCAGTTCTTGTGCTGTTTCTATGGTCATTCTTAATAGGTAGTGGATAAGCCAGAGATTTTTAGCAGTCTAGAGAGGGGGTTTTATAAATACTCGTAACTTTCACTTTTTTTTTTTTTTTAATATCAAAGGATAAAATATATTTACGTATCAGTAAAAAACGTGCTCGAGAAATGCGTTTAAGATTGTAAAAGATTTTTTTTTAATATTTTCGAAATATTTTTGTGTTAGCTATTGTTGCAGATTAAATCAACATTGATGCATAGTTTTATGAATACTTTTGAGCGTATTTGCGTGCATATTGAGAAAAAGTTATTATATAAACAAAAAATAATTATTATATTAATTGTGTGTACATAATTAATATTTTCCTTTCAGAATTTAAGATAATTATATAAATTATATGATTATAAAATAGTTATATAAAGCTTTTCTCCAGAAAGTACACAGTTCGCCCCTCCCCAAGTGTTATGAGAAAGAAATAGTCTTATATAGTCACAACAAATCATTGTTCATGTGAGAATTTGAATTCGTGAAACAAAAGAACTTGGGACATTAGCGCCGTTCATGTGCATATCCGAAAGCCTAAAAGCAGATTATTATAGTTTTCATAAGCATCTAATTGTGTTAAAGCACATTTTCGCATTTTTTGCTATTATTTTATTGCTTTGCATTGGATATATTCCATAATCATTTTAAGAATCCATAGCGTGATAATTATGCGTGTTATTGCTTAAAGGTATAGATATAAGTAGTGAAAATAGTGTTTTGTCTCGCACCATACGAAAATCATGATTTTAATAGTAGCATTGTCTGCTCATCTTCTGAGTAATTCTTATGGTTGAGCATAATTAATGGTTATACGATTAGTCATTTTTGTCATGCATATAGCTGAAATTTAAGAAAAGAATAGTATCGCTATGAAAAGAAATCTGAGCTAAATTATTCTCTAAAAACTAAAGTGGAGGGTCAGAATATCGCGAGAAGATTTTTCGAAAACAAAAGTAGTGGCCAACGAAAGCATTTGGAGACATTACGAATTCGCTTCGAGAACAAAGGTTTTTCTTTTCTTGATCACTGCATCATTATCGAACCGCGATAAGATGACTGCAATGATTACTGTACAAATGAAATTCGGTGACACCGCCTCTGCTTCCCAGGGTCATCAGTGCTTGAGGGGGCCTCATGTCGACACAAAATCATGAGAATCGCGAAGCAGTTAAGAAATCTTGGATACCCTCTTGGGTTTCAACCTTTCCCTGCGACCTACTGTTTGCAATTATTTTGTCGGATTCGTCTTGGTTCGCAGGCCGAGCATGGGAAGGGTTCGCCCTCCTCGCAATTCCCATAGTTATGCTCCCTTCTCGGATCTGCGAAAGGCCAAGCAAATCAGCAAGAGGACCTCTGACCGCTGCTGGCCACTCGGCCGTATCACTCTTGAACTGTGGACTTCACCTCGCAGGACGCGGGTCGTTTCATACAAGGGACTTCGTTCCTTTCCCGTCATCTCGAGAAAGACTTTCTCCCGCATCCACTTCAGAAGATCTTCAGCTCTTGAAGCGAAACCTTTGCTAATTTGTTAGAGGCCCTGAATATCTGAGCAGCATTATTCGCTTAGTCCCTCACAATAGTTTATTCTACCTTCTCCAATCGCATTTATATGCAAACAGGTGCATCGTCTCTGCCATGCTTAAAATTGCTTCTTTAGGATAAAAGATCTGAGAATGAGCAAGAATTTTAGCTGTGGGATCTAAAATTGCAATTGCAGTTGTTTATCAATTGCTGTTTGCGCTCTTTTATATTTAAATAAAAGTATTTAATTATAAATTATGAATAGATTAGATATTTACGCAAGATAATTGCATACTTATCTGTACCTCTTATTTTCGTTCATCTTAATTCAGGAAAAAATATTCAAAGAAAATTATAGCGTTAATCTGAATTTTGAATTTTTAATCTGCATGTTAAGATGAAAAACTTCACTCCGTTTTGCTTCCTTATTTACTTTCGTTAATTTTAAAAAATATTATTTTTTCGCATACGTATGGGGGGAAAGTCCATTCTTGTTCGTGATTTAACCAGCGTATTAAAACTGAAAATAAAGCTCGAGTAGCGTGTAAAAACTGTTATTAATCCGCTTCCCTCCTCCCCATCCAAAAAAGTACAAATATTTAAGTACAGTATTTAAGGAATTTTTCTTCTTGATATCGTTTACTATGTTTATAAATATAACAAACAGAAGCGTTAAAAAATAACCAATAATGAATTTATGAGATGATTTCTACAGAAATGATTAAAGCTACACGGAAAAAAATTTATTTGCAAATTTTAGAATATATTTATATCGAACCGGAAAGTTTATATTAAACGAAATTTAGATATACTTTTAAATAACTCTATTTTTCAACAGCTTTAGTCGCTGATTATTCTAAGTATTCATATGGGAACTCCTTTCTAAGCCGTCCCTAATATGTGAATAAATTTTGAATAAAACAGATAATTTATGAAGTTTTCAATTACTTGTAACGCTGTGCATTTGTTGTGACTTTTTAAGATTCAGTTTTTTGTTTCAGATTATGGTAAAATTTGAAATATGAAAATGTCTGCGTTAGTTAGAGCATTGTCCGATTAAAAATATAATTTGTGCTGATTTAAGTTGCGGAGATATTATATTCACCCCCTCCCTAACAAAATTTGGTGTCTGGTAAGAACTTTCAGAAAGAAGAAACAGTGCCGGATCTATTCAAAGCATCTCCGAAGTGCAGTAGCCGCTATAAGTTCGAACGGGTTCTCCTGTAAAACTTGTAGAGCCTCCTGTGACCGATGGCTCAGTGTGGTGCTGCGGACAGCGATGGCCATGGGGGCATTGGCAAAGAGTGTTCATGCTTACCTCTTCGACATCCGGCCTCTTCGTCACAGTGAAAAGCCGACAGGGCTCCTTTCTCTGGCAACGCATTTTCTACAAAAAGAAAGAGAAAACTTCGTGAAGGAATAGTCTGTGGCTGTACATGTTGCCACACAAAACAGTAGCAATACATTTAGTTATCCCATACAATCAGATAAATCTTCGTGCCTTCATGCATTAATCTTTATTATAGTGAAGAAATTATTTCTGTTTTAGTGTCTGTTTGCGAGCAGTGGTAGATGTAATGTGGGACTCGTCTCATCTGAATTTTGGGGGCCTCTCATTTTAATTTCTTTACAGGGAGAATGCAATGTCCCCATGAGACAGTGACCATGAACTGTTGAATGTGTTTGTGTGCCCAAGCGCATTTTTAATTAAACCTAAAATGCAAAAACTTAGAAAATCTGATTATTATCGAAATATTTCGATTCCTATCTGTATTATTTGAATTTTAGTTCGTATTTATAAAACAGAAAATCCTGTCTTTTACAATTCAAAAATAAGATAAAGTGCAGTACTACTAATGCTGATTTTATGTATACATTGATGAAACGTAAAACTTAAAACATTCAAAAAATCACTGCAGATTATATCCTGCTGTCACCTTAATATACAAAAATTTCAAGCTCTTTCGCTGTGCAAAGGTTTCTAAACTCTGAACAATGCGTTGATCACGCGTTTAACGTTCGTAGAATAAAATAGTAAATAATAATACTTATAACAAAAAACTTAATATTCAAGATATTCACTTAAATTTCATGGCATTCTAATCTTTTATACGCTTTATGTCATATGCTGCACTCTGGCAGTGAAGAGGCTATGTTTACATTTTTAGAAAATGAATCGGTGATCTGGGGACCCCTTGTAACGTGGCCTCCTCGCTGTTGCGATACATCATCTTATGCTTTTATGCTTTCCAAACCAATAATATACGAACAGATTTTAAATCAGTATCAAAAAGATTATGCAAAAATATATCAAATAAAAATCCTTGATAATTATTTTTTCTCTCTCTTTTGCTTTGAATTTGCAATTTACTGTTTACTGAATTAATGCCTTGTACTCTATGTAATAACGAAAACCAGTTCCAAGACGCCAGCATGCACGCGCAGTGTACATGATTTTATGCACATTAAAGCAAACCCGTAAGAAGTAATGATTATACGTTTTGGATTACAGACGTTAATATGTTTGTCACTTCAGTACACACGCACAAAGACTACTAATAAACTTCTGACTGAACTTGTACTTCGTAATAAATAAACATGTGTCTGTTGTTTATGAAAATAGTGTTTTGTGGTCCGTAAATTCGAGGGTTCGTAAATAATGCATATTAATTGTTGGATGAACTGTAGTCAACCCTGCCATCTCAAATCAAGAGCTTAGTTCTGGTCCGCTGATTTTGCGCCCGTTTCTCGACATATATTTTGCGTTTTCGTAATATGTAAAAACGGAAAATTCTTAAGTGGAGCATTCGTTTGAAATTGGGATTGCTTTTTGTCGAAAAATTAGTGTAGATTTTGCAATTCGTAATATTCAGAAATTCTGATTTTTCTTTGGGTTAACGGAATATCAGTTGCGCATTACTCTATCGATTTTACGCGTAATAAAGCGACATTTTTTAATATAATTTGATAAAAAGTGTTTAATAACAATTCAAAATTTTTTAATTTTTCCAAAGTCAAAATACGTGTAGAAAAAAACGGATTATTTCAAGAGATGAACCACATATATGTAACTCCAAATTCTGTACAGAAAATTAAGAGTATGTCAGTTAGGGCCGCCACAAAGTTAAACTGGTGATTGCAACATTTTCTTTTTTTTTTTTTAATGAACTCTTCTGTATTAATCAGTATAAAAATTGGAATGATGAAAAGGCGCGAAAATTCGAGCTCACGAATCTTTTTCAAGATACGTGGCATTCGAATTTATCATCTCTATGGAATGTTAAGTGTGCTACTTGCTGAGTCGATTACCGATTGATATTTGATTATGGCCGCCATGAGCGCTGATTTGTCCAGTCTATATTTTAATTTATAAGGCTTTAATTATGCAATGCAATTAATATTCGAAAGTAATTAATAAAAATGCCTTTCTAATGTTACCATTTTTATTAGGGTTTAATATAAAAATGAACTGTAGGGCATCATTTTGTAGAGACATTAGGTTATTTCGAAGCAGGAGACATAAAATGTGCAATGTCCTCGCCGGGAGTCGAACCTCGGACCTCTCGACTACGCGCCGAGTGTCCTGACCGTTACACCACGAAGGCATGCTAAGAAGGCAAGAGAAATACTTTATAGTTTTATTGAAGTATCCCGATCACTTATTGTGATTTTCAGCGCCTGTATAATTGTTTCTTCAATACAATTACTAACTTGACTTATTTTAAAAATAGATTTATCGCTGCAGATTGGATTTAAAAATAATGTTGTTTCAATTCGTTACTCCCATTCGTTACTCATTAACTCGCATATCGGACTGACATTGAACGATATTAAATTTCTTAATTTTTTAAATATAAATTTCTGTATCTTGTTCAGTTCAATTATGGAAAAGTCTTATTGTCCACGGGCCTGTATCGTTTAATGATTTTTTATAATGAGATGCAGAGTTTAACCCCCTCCTTTCCAGAAATCTATCGAAGCATTCTCACGAAATTGTTCGCGCTTCCTCCGTTTTGTTTATTTTGGGGGACGCCCTTCGAGCTGCCAAAGAAACAACTGACCGCCTGAGAGGAAGTGCAGTGTCCGTTTTGTTTGAGAAATACATCTCCCATTCATTTTCAGTCGAAGACCGTATCCGGCCTTTGTTTTCGACGTGAAGATATTTAACTGCCAAGGCATGCGAAAGTTTAAGCGGAGGATTAAGTGGCCCGTTTAGGATTACAAAAATCGCGCCTTCCCAGCGCTTGTTCGCTTTT
>KK116743.1:0-21631 GCA_000611955.2 Stegodyphus mimosarum | reverse complement strand
GCTCTTTTCTCTTTATTTGATTCAATTATGGAATCGTTTCTCGACAATGAAAGTTTCTCTTTCTGCTTCTTCCCTGATTTCCCCTATTTTTCATTAAGGATGGAAGAAGAAGAAGATATTTTTCTCATTCATTTACTGTTTCACTCATTCCCAGTTTTGTTTTTCTGAGACTAAGAAATATAGCCTGATTTGATAACTTCTCTAATTTTCTACAAGTGTTTCTATTATTATATTTTCTATTTAACTGGGGTCAACCTCGTCTCAGTTTAGTGTTTTTAATTTTTAATCTAATACGATAGCTCCTGAAGTTTTTTTTTTATCAGTTCAAGACATTAAAAATAAAATGACGCCACATATCACAGAATTTTTATTTGTATAATTATAGAAATTGCATTTTTAATTTTAAAAAATTAATGTTTGAGTAAAATTTATGAAAAGCGATTTTCTTGGATACAATGTGAGAAAATAAAAGGAATACTTTCATGACTCGCGATAAATACGGTAAAGTTTTGTCAGATTGTATTTCGCATTAATAGTCAAAAAGTACCCAAATAAAAGTACAATCCAGTCCGAACCGAAAAGCTGAATATATTTTTAGGGACATCATGTTTTTCGTAACCAAGTATATACATTTGCGTATGGAATGTTTTTCATAACCAATCTATAAGCAAATGTATACTCAAATTTATTTTAAAAATGGCTTCAAACTGTACTATAAATGACTGGCCTATGCGTGTAGACGGCAAAACGCCAGTTCCAGCACTGAAACTGATCGTGCATTTGCCACAGTAGAAATGTGTTTGTGCATTCATGTTGCGTGTGCATTAATATGAGCATTGTTATACAGAAATTTAATCTGGGTTAATCTGTTATGTGCAATACCCTGCATCATTCATTATGTATGAATTGTGTATTAACATTTATTATAAAAAAGGAATAGCGATAAAATTAAGGTATTGCTGCTAGGAAATATTATCATTTATTTCTTTTTGATCAAGAATTTATGATATTAATGTAAATAATTTGATATTAATGTAAAGAAAGCAAATATGCAATAATATTGCATGTTTATAAACCTTATTTTTACATCATTTCCACAAAAAATTCAAAACGGGTTCTAAAATTATATCGTAACATATTTTTTTTTATTTGTGGGTGGGGGAGTAATCTATTTTAAACCGTTTAGTCGCAAATTTGCAAATCAATTTATGCTGGAATTTAAATTAATGGCTGTGATATGTATTATTTAATGTCTGCATAAAGGTACGTTAATCTAAGTTTAGAATGACATTAATAATTATAGTAACAACTATTTTTCCCTCAGAGGCCCTACCAGTGGTCTAGAAGTTAAACACCGCTGGATGATGATAGTTTGACTCGGGCTAGAACGTATGCGAATGAGCTTTCTGCATGAGTGTTTTTCATGTTTTTCTATGTGTAAGGTGAATATAAGCCAGGTTTTCGTAGAAAGTCCTTTAATCGAAAAACTGTACTCCATAAAGGCATCTTTCACTTTAGGCCGATAGCCATTGTTCCCTTTGCCATATTCAAATAACCTTGGCAAAGATCAAGAAAACCTCCAACTTCTAATACAGAAATGGCCCTTAATATAAATTTGTTATGCAAAAAATATTTTTATATGTTACTTGTTCAAGCAACATATAGATTGATTTTTTTTTTTTTTTTTTTTTTTTTTTTTTTTTTTTTTTTTTTTTTTTTTTTTTAAGGTGTCACATTTTACAAACTTCGTACCGCTCTCTGGACCAACCCTTCAGAATTTTTATTCCTTGAATCTAACCTTGGAATAGTTTAGTTACACATTACTATGACTGCAGCTAATAACATTACAGTGAAATACTAAATAAAATGCAGTGTATCGTGCTTGATAGGATGGCGAAGATATTATACCCCTTTTAGATCTAAGTTTAACATATTTATTATCTATAAATACAACTATGCACAGGAATATTTACAGAAGTTAATAAAATGCAGTTTAACGTAATAACCATAGGTTTAAACATTTTTAACTCAGGTGTTATGTCAACACCTTACAAAATTGTATCAGCCACACCGGCTAAAAACCAAACTCGGATGCGAATATCCTTCTGAAGTTCTCGCACGTTGATCAGGCAGCTGATTGTCTAACCGCGGAGAATTGCATGCCACAGTGTATTGCGTGAGAAAAATTGTTTGGGATCTTAAACACAACTTTCTTTTGATGCTGCATCCACTTTGCTTGTTTTTACCAGAGGAAAACAAGCTTACGGTAAATTATAATAGATATTAAGAAGTTTCTCCGTAGAAGTGTCTGTTGTTTGGATAACAGATTTTAGTGTGGCCGTTAATCTATATTTTGTTGAATATTTAATCTTCATAAGAACGATCTACCGCAGAACTCATAACATAGCAAGAATTTTAGTTTTTTTCGTATTCGAAATGTCTTTAACGGAGTCTATCCAATTTTCTGATCACATTTTTGGTTACTTGCTATGGTATTTATCTTTTACGCATCAGACAAGTGTACGAACCATTGTACGAAACGTTAAGATCTTTATCTTCTACCCATTGTGCCACTTAACCAATTTCCGCTGTCATTCGAAATGACATACGATGTGTAATTTATATTTCAAATTTCTACGTAGGTTTTTTTTTTTTTTTAAGCAAACTCCATTAAAAATTCGAAAGCAATAAATGCACTTTTTAACTGAAATCTTTAATTAGTTTTTAATAGTCTAGTTAATTGCTGTAATTTAAACTCCATTTAATTTATAATATATGGAATTGATAATCTTTATGAATTTTGCAGCACGATTATTATTAATGAACGATGTTTTTAACATTAAAGAACTTCGATTTTGAATTCCATTTGACCAGCTGATTTTTCATTTTATGCATATACACTTTTAAAATTTTTACCAATAATGTATGACACAAAATTATAATAAAAAAAATGTTTTCAAGAGAAGTGTTTGTTCTAATATTGTATATATCATGAAATGTCAGATAATTAATAATCAACCGCTTCTCTACAGAAAATTTCATGATTGATTTGCTTATCAATTAATTTCATTTTTATAAACTGTTGATTTAAGTGAACTGATTGTTGAAATTAGTCACGTTTAAATGTAATACACGCATCTTTCTAATGTTGCAGTACTCAACTTTCATGTTGCCAAATCATGCTTCTTAATTTGTCAAATGAAGTCATTTATTATTTATCCTTAACTTAAAATATTATGTCTTATCGAAATCGGGTATTCTTTCTTTAGTCTAGAAATAAATAACTGATGAAGCTAAAAAATTCAGAACTATTTGAAAATTTTGGTATCTTCAATGTTAGAAAAAAAGTAAACTTACACTCAGTGGAGAACAAGCCATGAAGTATATGACAGTCATGCCGTCTTGTGTGTTGTATACTTCATGTCTTAATATATATGCCACACTGTTCTTGGGGCACATGCAATGTACTGTCTGTTTTGTCGTGTTGTCTGGGTAAATAGCGTGAGTCCAGGCTATGTCCCGGAAATAGCCACAAGTCGGCAGTCTGCTTACTGGCTCGCATAACTGGAAAGAAAAAGAGTGAATAGATATTAGAAAATATATCATGTTATACATCGCAAATTGATTGTAATCCATTTCTGTCAGCTTTAATTACGATGAATAGGGATGGATGACTTCAATATATTTTGAATGTCTGTTTCGTTATTATTATTATTATTTTATTCCATTTGTGTCCGTTTCTTTAACCCATCTGCGGTATCTTATTCCAAATTGTGTGTTCTTTTAAATTCTTTCCGTGCAAAACTGATTTTAATTCAAGCATATGAAAACGTTGAAACACAGGCTGCGTCATAAAGGTACTGGCACCTTTATGCAAGTCGTCCACTGTTCGAAAAAACAGAGATTTTTGTAAGGATGACTCAACATAAAAGTGACTGCACCTTTTTGAAGGGAAGTTTCTGACTTGTAAAAAGTAATCTTATAGCGATACGGGCACATTTATGCGGAGCCCTGCTAAAATCCTACTAGCTTAAAGGTGCGAAGACTTAGTTGCCAGGCCTCTCTTGTAAAGAAAGGTTTCCCTGTTCGAGCATTGGCAGCTTGCGTAAAAGTACTGGCATCATTATGAAGCAGTCTAGTTCAGATAAGTAACCATTCCATATAACATAGCCCTTAGTGAAAGAGAGATTGCAAGTTATTCATTTATCAAGGAATCTGCTGTCAGCATTTCACCAATTCTTCCAACCTTCGTAATCTCTGCAGTTGTGAATCAGATTGCCTTATAATGTTAACTTTATTACATATTGGAAAGGTTAATTTCTTTTGTATTTTAGTGTGATAATGGCTTAAATGTCAAGTATTGGTACCGTTAAGTTATAAATTTCAAAAAATATTTATGGTGATATTATTTTTACACTATTAGTTTAATAGCTACTGAAAATAATACCGTGATTAGGATCGACTGACAAAAATAAATTGCACTCTTAAACTGGAAGGCACTTTCAATGCAAGAAGAAATCTGTTGAAAATAATTTTAAGCAAAACCTTCTTTATTATTTACTAAATGTGGATTTATATTCTGAAAGAGTAGATTTATATATGTATATGTTTGAGTGATTGCCAGATTAACAGTAACAGATTAACTAGATATATATATATATATATATATATGTGTGTTATATATATGTGTGTGTGTGTGTGTGTGTGTGTGTGTATGTATGTAAAATATAAAATATGAAATTACTAACAAAATAACTAAACTTAGTTGTAACCAATTGGCAAAGACTTTTGAATTATAATTTTTAATTAAACACATCCCCTCTTCAAGAATACACTTTGCACCTGTACTACGATTCTATAACTCTAAAGCTAATAAGTGGGACTGTATAAATAGGGACTTTCTTTATTAACGGTATTTACTACATTCAGTACTAGTACATGTTCTGGCATGTTGCTTAGCCGAATTCAGATGGCCAAGTGAGAGTTTCTCTCTATATCCAATAGGTGGCGCTGTATTCTAATTTAACAGCACCATTTTGTGTCACTCTGCAACATGTTACATAACACTTTCCCTGCAATTTCTCTCCACTGCCAAAAACTTTGTCCAATCGCTGCTCAGGATAGAAACAAAGACTTTCCAAGGTTATGAATACGAATGCAGTTTGTACGCATTACTTTTGGGGAAAGTCACGTCTCTTCGCCAAGCTTCTTTCTCTATTATGTAAACTGCGTATGTAGAAATTATGGCTCGCATTTAGCATCTCTAGTGTTGTATCAATTTAAGCTAAAATGTATTTTTGAATAATTGTTCCTGATCATGTTATAAACAATGCTTTAAACATCAAGCCATTTGTGATCTACGCAACATCTTTTCTCGGCCATGACTAAAAAGGTGATTGGTGTCATCTTCTCTCGTCAGCTGTCTGCTAAATTTTCTCAACATGCAACGACTGCGAACCTCTAAAATATTGCATTATGTAGTTAATACAAAATAATAATAGAATTTTTTTTTTTTTTTCATTATTACCACCATCTGCTGCTGCTATCAGTGCACATTTGGATTAGGTTTTGAACTGTTTTTTACTTTGTGTTTATTCACACAAACAACCACGTACACACATGTATGTATATATATATATATATGTAATAATAAAATTCCATATAAAACCTTAAGTTAATTTTCGCTTTTTATTTTTGTTTATTCCTCAATCACAATTCTAAATGCATGTTCTTTCCATTTTAATGGCGACGATCTCTCATTCGAAAGTACGTGGAATTAAATCCACAGCCCCGTAGTCAAATTGATTTTCCCGCTTTTTCCTACACGTACAGTTATAGAATGTTCTGGATATATTTAAAGCGAACTGGATTGGCTGACGAGGCTGACGTCATTTCTTGGAAGCTCCGCCTTTCCTGTAGTAATGATGGAATAAACATCAATTCAAAAAGCTATTAATTGTTCTTCGAAGATGTAAATTTTAACACAGCTGTTTTTCAAGAAAAATAATAAATGGATTCTTTTTGTTATCATCGTTTGTTACTTTGAGCTACGACTACATCACATCATCATGGCACATCACATATATATATATATACTATATGGGCATTATAGAAAATGAATGTTTTAAAAAATGCTCTATATCTAAAAAATGTATGACATAAGATAGTATTTTAGAGAAGAAAAGAGCTTACCTTTAGTTGCCTCGATTTGTCCATGACGGTGAAACCGTCTCGAGGATCCATAGACATGGAACAGATTTTCTTTCCAGGGCAGCGGCATTGCCTTTCTATCCAAGGAGTGGAGTACGTATCCACCCTGTTGCATACAACCATAGGTGGGCATTCTGGAAGATCTGATTCGCTGTTCTGCAGAGAGAAGAAGTGACAATCAGACTCCGTTATATATGATGTGGCGTATAGATAAATAAACAATAAACCCGAAAAATCACCCTATAATTCCTCATAATTGTATTTTATGCCATAGAAACACTAGGATCAAAATGTAAGCAACTGTATAAATAAATAGCAAGCGATAAAATTACAAAAATTTGAAAGAGAAATGCAAATAATGAAAATAAAATACAAAAAATCAGGTGTCGTGTATAACTTAACATTATAGTGAAATAATTTAAGTAATATTTACCTGTTAAATAAATCAGATGTTACTTCAGAAACTAGAGAAATCATCAGCGTGTCAAATTATAATACTTTAATTATTTTTTAAAGTTTTTTAAAAAAAATATATATATACAATATTTTTAATAGTCTTGGAGAATATTTATGTTTTTCCTTTTAATTTGTGAAGCTTTCTGTCTTTCTATCCCTCCTTTTTTTTTTTGCACAATTTTAAAAATAAAATTAATATTTCTAGTTAAGTATTTTTTTTTATCCCCGTGTGTGTGCTTTACGAAACTATATTAATATGAAAATGTTCACGAATGGGGGAGGGAATTTGTGTTATTATCCCGCCCAAAAAAGCGCGCGTGCATGAAGGGTTTATTTCCGTAACAAATGCTTTATTCTTAGGGTACAGTTTATTATTATTATTATTATTATTATATATTCGAAAGCAAAAAAATATAAAAATCTGCTTGGTAACTGATGAAATGAGATTCTGTTGATAAATAATACCAGTCAAATTTATTCCTTTAAAATATACAGGCAAATGATGCCAACATTCAGTAGCAACGTTTTTGTTATTGAACTATAGCGATTACATGAATAGTTTTAAATCAGCGTCATTTGATTTATACCGCGGAAGTTGGGAAGAAAAAAAAAATATCAAGACCTTTCTATAATTCTTTACTATATTTAAAAAAAAAGTCCTTCGTACTCATTCGTTTACTGCTGGACAGTGAGAGTTCAAGGAGGGATTCCTTTAGAATAAGCCAGTTTTTCGAGAAACAACGGCTACCACCAGATGGTGCCCGAAGGTCTTCTTTCGATCTTGCTTTATGAACCCTTTTAGTCCGGAAACCGACTGAGAGATCCGAAGAAATTCTCTCCTACGACTCTTTTATCAGATACTCTACTGAAGTGAAAGGAAGAAGAATGAATGTAAACACTACGAGTGGGCTTCCTCTCCCTCCATTTTTCTCCTGAAACTTTTCTTTTTTTACTGTCCGCTTCAACGGCAGTGTATTGTTCACTTGAAAGTGATGAATAAGGTGGTTTAAAAAAGTTATGCTCGCAGTCCTTGATCCTGTAAAATTCGATGAATTTGAAGAAAAGGTCACTTCTCTTCTCAGGGATGAAGGATTGCCGCTCAGGAGCGTGAATGTAAAGGAGGGGGAAGGCAGCTTGCATGTTCTTCTTTGCAACCAAATCAGACTTAGTTGTCATTTGGCAGCTGTTGCTATTGGCGATTGATTGTATAACACCTGCAATCACTTTTTACCTTTGAATGAGTGAGAATTTCAAGAGAATGGCGAATATATTGCCCCAAAGTTCATTATTATTATTGTTTTGAAAAAAAAAAAAAACAGCGTTTTTTGAGATCTACGTTTCATTATCGCATAAAGTATGTTAATGAAATTTTTTGTTGTTATTATACTTAGACGGCCGCCCAGACGGTATAGTGGTTAGGGTAGCCGACTACGATCCCAAAGGACCCAGGTTCGAATCCCGGACAAAGTGTAGTTGTAACTGTCCATCCTTTTAATAGGAGGCAAAGGTAGCCCACCTATTAGGTGCCCCATAATAAAGTGACCAACACTTCCGGCACTTAGTAGTGGCCAAGCCGAAATCGGCTGAGGGCCCGCCATTTGTTTAAAGAAAAATTATACTTAGACCACAAGCTTCCACAATGAGTGAATAAATGTAATCATTTTGGTAAAATGTATGTATAAAAGATGATGGACTAAAGCATTTCTGTGCCATGCAGTACTTCTCTGTTTTATCCATCTATTAAGAAAAAAAAAGGGGGAGGGAATTTTCGTTTTTGAGGAAGTTAAACCGATATTATTTTCACATACCTATTGTAGTGCACAGTTCATGATACAGTTGCACTCTTTAGCGATATTTAAAATCTGCATATTTAGAACTGATTTCCCCGCTTAAAAAATACTTTGTGCTTAAGTCGACAATGTTTTTTCTCGCATAGAACATTTTAGCTTGAAAAATTTTCCCATCTTAAAATTTAGCGCTAATCTTTTGCGACACGTTTCCTTCCTTCGGAAAATAGAATTTTTTTCTTTATTTTTTAAAGAAATTCTTATTGAGTGCACTTATTTTTTTAGTTTGAACTAGAAACGGAAGTCATCAATCTTGTTCTTAGAACACTGATGGCTTTTGTCTATTGTTGTCAATGCCTTTCGACTCACCATATACCACTTGCTATCATCCTAATGGTTAGCAAGATGCCTAGGCAAATTAACAATTTTAGGTTGGAACGAAAGGGCATTGAGTTCCGAGTCATTTTCCTTCATCTTTGTTTTAGAATTTATAACATAAAAAAGAGGACAAGAAAAACCATTATTCTGTTAAAATGGAATCAGCCATTTCTGTGGCATATGATAATTTCGTTTACAAAAATTAATGAATGAATGAAAGTTTTAATAAATGAAAAGATTTGGAGAAAAGCATGTTAAAAATTATATAAAAAATTTGATTTTCGTATTTAAATAAAATTTTATGAACAAAGTCCTAAAATAATTTGGTTGAAATTAGAATTTAAAAAGGTAAGATTTAAAATAATAATTTAATAAAAGTAAAATTCAATGTGAATTATTTAAATTGAATTTTAAAATAAAAACTAGATGGATTTAATATCAAAATAATTAGTATTATATTGTTGATAAAGTTTTCGTGAACAATTATAATATTGAAAAAAGATGTTGATATATCTTTGGGTCTGAGATGAGGCACTTTTTTTTCGGGAGAACAGAAATATGCAATATAAAGTGACGTTTGAAGGTTCGTGGTTTAATTACACTGGCATAGATTATGAATTAGTAGGTATAAACTTTTCATTATCATAACAATATTCTGTTAAGGATGCGAAGCAATTTGATGCCACTGGAAATGCGCTACAGCTACAACAAGGTCTGAAGATGTTTGGTTGCCGGTATCACAACAACTAAATCTCGGAAACATTATCCCTTTTATCTGCGGACAATGGAGAATAAAGTCCATATTTAATGCGTCTCGTTGACCCTCAGACGGCTTGGCAGCAAAAGAAAGTATTACGTCACGCAATTGCTCCCTATTTCCGCATACGTGACAAAACAGGCTTCGATAGAAGTGTTGTTATCAGACGATTAACGTTTAAAGCCACGGCTGACTGCCGAGGGTCAAGTCTTCAAACAGTTGACCTTGCCCCCTCAGGAACTCGGTTTCGCCCCTCGCTTTTCTGTGAAATTTCAGCAATACTGCGTCACCAGGAGCAGGATGTAGTAGTCAAGAGAACGAGTTTGCATCTTCCGAGGAATGGTGCGGGAGTTAGCGAAGGACTGACTGTCCGATGTCGAAATGGGAATGCGGCGGACACGTGAAGTCGCTTCCGGCTTCGTAACAGTGACTTAACTGAAATGAAATTAGTAATACAGTGAAAGGAGGAGATAACGTATTTGGTACAACCTGTACAAAATTCTGATGGGTTGTAGCTTGAGAGTTCTCTTTTTCTGTAGTCCGTGTCTGAAGCCCCCATACTTCTTTATCTGTACTTTTTCCGTTTTTCGAATTCTGGGTTTATGCCATTATAGACTTTCCCCCGCCCCTCAAATAAAAAATAAGGCGATGAAATGTGTGTTCCTTACAAATTCCTGCTAAGCGGTGCTCTTGCATAAACATCTACCTTCTCTCCGACATAGCTGACTGCACGGTATCTGCACAGAAAATATTAATCATGGTACAGTATATAGTAAATAAAATAAAACTTATCATTAATTTAAGATTTTAGGCATCCGAGATACTTTGAACTTTCGGAACTACATAGTTGCATAGTCATTAGGTTTATTTCGGAACAAAATGCATGAAACATCAGCAGTGCTGTCGTCGGAATTCGAACTCTGGTTCTCCCGTTGCTAGCCGAACTTGCTTCCAATTACACCAAAAGGCACGCAGTGAAGGAAAAGACTCAATTCCTCATAAGTCAAAATACATCTAATCCGTGATTCTTCAGAGCTAATTGTAGGAAAATGTATTTTAAAGCATCAACAAAAAAAACATTAAATGGATCTGCAAATTTCGGGCCATAGGCACGTGCATTTCTGCCTTTAAAAATATCCAGGGAATATTCCGTAAGCTGTAAGTACTTAATTTAAAACATAATGACTTGACAATATTGCTGCCATAAGTTTCTCATATATATAACACATTTTTTTCTTTAAAGGGATTTTTATGGTTTTCTTAGATTAGAAATTTTAATATCTCGATAAACACCGTTTTAATCTGTATCTTTGAAACAAAATTGTGTTACAAATAGCGTCTATTGATCTTTATCAACAGATACAGAGCATTAAAAAAAATGATAAATGAATGCGGTATATTGAATATTAACTTTACAAGCGATGTGATATATTTATTTTTGCGTCACAGCTCACGAGCACTTCTGTACTGAAAATTGGAAGGAACGTTGTCCCGGTTACCCGCTTCCTCTTCCACACAGAGGTGATAATCTTTCATTTCACTCCTTTGTATATTTAGTCGGAATTAATTGTTTAACTAGAATTTTTTTTAATTCAAAATTAGAAAAATTATAGAACTTCAAATACGGAAAGGAAAAGTTAATTTTATTGCTGAAGTTAAAAAGACGCGAAAATATGACGCTAACAAAATTCCAAACCGCTAAAAATGTCCTAACGTGTCCACCAATGGTATTTTAAATTAATTTTTCTATTCCTGGTAAAAACGATCACAAGCACCCATTTTTGCACATTTTTGCAAAGCGAGCTCAAACCCGCATTTTGTATATAAATAAAGTCTCAAAAAAGGTAAGTTCTTAACAACTGTTACCTTTGTTATGCAACAGCTGTTGTTTAACTTGCCTGAAACCTTTATGAATATTCTTGTTTTTCCTACGGTGCGTGAGGTCTTTAATTAAAATATACAGAAACATGACGTCCTTCCTCCCGTATACAGCCGAACACAATTTCCCTTTCTATTTTTTAGAAGTTGCTCATCTGAGTATTTATTTTTTAATTTGGTTTCCTTTCTATAGCCGGCATCATCTTTAAGTTTCCTCTAATACATTATATGCAAATTACACTGTGTTTTAGAAGTATGCTAACTCAAGCTAATTGCTGACCGCCTTTCGTGCTATTGTGTTCTTCGTTTCAGAGACATCATTTGTAAAAGTTTCGTACATGTTTTTAACTTGCATTTTAGCTTGGAGGTTTATTTACTTAAGCTGAAGGAGAGACTTTATCCACTGCACTCTGAATCCATTTGCTGTTTTACTGCGAGAGGAAAGTCGGATCTTATTTTTACTGCTTTAAGATACCGGAAGTTAGTAGTAAAACTATCATTTCGTAGCTAATACAAAAAGGGGCAGCAAATCACATAATGTTCCTTATTGGTTGAAATTGGGAAGTGATATTGTATTTATTAACAAATAAATGCGGGGAATGAAGCCACTCTTCTGCAGAGATATCGACAGTCAAGACATTCCACTCCCATACCGAGTTGCAAAAGAATGAATTTTATGTCAAGTGTTAATGCTTTCCTTGACCTCGTTCTGAAGCTAAAGTTTTTTATCCGCCCTCATCGTTCTCTTCCTCTCTGCGTGTTTGGGGGATTTCATTATATTACCCCTAGCCATCTTACCTCCATGCCCCTAGCAGAGCGAGGTGAAGAACTCGGAGATGATCTATGATCCACTGAACCTTAATTTAACCTCAGTTTTAAGCGGGAAAATGTACAAAACGCTTAATGAATAATTACACTTTTAAGAATCCAGCAGCTTTCTGCACTCTAGCGTGAGCGAAAGGAAATTTTAAAATAAGCACTTAATGCAGAGATTTTGCTAATATTTTATTTTCTGTGAATTAAAAAAAAAAAAAAGTGAGTACTTCCATTTTATAATTTACCGTCATTTTAAGATCTGAATAATCAAGTAATTGTAGCAATATATGCCGAATGAGAGGTTTAGTTACAATCCAAAGTGAAGCTTTGCAAATGCAAATGCAGTTTTTGTTTAGAAATATTAATCTTGATTGTCTCTGAAAAGTAGTTCATTTATTTTTCTGCATCCTCTCATCCAGTAGGCATTTAAGAAAGAACTTTTTTACACTATCAGAAATGTCTCATACCGGTCAAGAGAATATTAGTGAATGAAGTAACAGTTCACCCTTTCTTTGAATGTGTGTGTAAGTGAAGTATTTCATGGCTGTCAATTAATGCCATTTAATTAAATCGCTTGGTGACCACTGAGCCGGTGCATGATTGAGCAAAGGACTATCCTGTCTCGCAGCGCGATTTCTGTTGTTGTAACACTATCAACAATGCTGGAAAACCCAAATTGCCCCAAAACTGGTATTTACCCTACTGACAGAGATAGATGTACCATAATTAAATGTTTTTTGAGTTACTTACGTTTTAACCCTCCTTTTTTTTCCTATCTCCCTACGCACGGCGTCACCCGTATCGTATCCCCCCCCCTTATGGTTCAGTAAATGGCTCATTTCTATTTTATACAGTGTTTAAATTCTGATTACAGTGTTTAGAGATTGAGGTGGAAATGTGGAATCTCTTCGCTCGAATGCTTCACCCAAATGACTACCATGTTGCGGAAACTTTGCACCTTTGATTGTTTTTCGCTTGGTAACCATGGTAAACATTTCTAGATGATGTCTGGCAGGGATGGGGAAAAAAACATATATAAAGAAAATAAAGGGGGGGACTAAAAACAAAAAACACTGGATTTGGGTTTTTTTAAATCAAACTGTATAATTTCAGTAGATAAAATTTAAGCTTGATGAAAAGCTGAAAGTAAAATTTGTAAGATAAACAATACATTAAAATAATAAAAACATTATTTATTGTTTTGAAATCACAAATTCAGTATTTTCTAGAATCTGAAAAATAAAGAAATTTCTCTTGAGATAATAAGTGCCAGTTTGCATACGATCCAAAACTTAATTGAATTTTGGATAACTTCCAAAGTTACACCATTTAATATTTTCAGAATTTTTTTTTAAGCATTTCCACATTAAAAACTTGAACACAATATGGAAACGTATATTAACTGCTAACTATAGGTGTGTTAAATTAAGATTCTGAAATAATAAAAGAACGTATGATTTATATCAATGATTTCAAATATCCATCATATTTTTATATGTCGCATGTGAAAACCGCCTTTATTTTATACTTTGTCTGCTATAAAAAGATTGCATTAAGATCTCAGACTCTACAGGTTTGGGAATCTTTTGAAGGTATGCCCCTCATTTCTAAACGCAGGACCTCAGCTTTTCATATATTCGCCATCACTTAATGGATGAGTCACTTAAATGGATGGAATTTCCTCCTTCGAATTCCATTGGTTTGCTATGAACGTTATTTCGCCTCTTCACTTCATTATGGATTGATGAGACAGTTAACACATATCGATTTGATAAGGTTTGATTGAGAGGTGTATTCTTTTTTAGAGTATGTGTTGCCTTGATGTCAAATGTCTTTCTCAACACCTGCAGGAATTACGAAGATATTTGACCTCACGGCAGTCTCAGTCTTAAGCTGTAAGATTGTTTTCGCAAAATGTCCTAATTATGATATAAATAAGACTAGTATCTGTATTTTTTTCTATAAATTAGCATCTTGTTGTGTGTATGTATGCACGTAGACATGCAAATGATTAACATTAAGAGGTATTACATTCAGTACGATGAATTGACCGCTTTAATTACCAGTTCTTCGCTTTTTTTTTTTTTTTTTTTTTTATTTTTTTTTTTTTTTTTTTTTTTTTTTGTTATAATAATCCTTAGCTGTTTGACTTAATAGTTCCGTTTCAACATTTATTTTTTCGTATTGGACGATTTCTGTATTCATGCCTTTATTTTTACTGATAGGTATTGAAATGAAGTGCTAAAGAATTCCTTTCTGAATTACGTTAATATTGAGTCTTCAAAAAAAGCAAAAGAAAAAAATTAATACTATGTTATGTGCCCAGAATAAAATATCTCCATTCATATGAATCATCACAACATAATTAAGCTTTGTGTCCCATTTTTAAAGACTTTAAAAAAAAAAAAAAAAAAAAAGTTTGCGAAGGTCACTGAAGTCGCTCGCCCACAAATTGCAACAAAACTGTTCATTCTTGGTTTCAATTCGTTCTGTTCTGATGAACACAAACCTGAAGATACGAATGACAAGTCATGATTGCAGGATGGGAAAAAATATTTCATCCGTAGCTAAGAATGACAGAGAATTTAATCCTAAACCGTTCGGTGTATCCGAGAGAAGAAAAAGCAGCTTTTCTTTCTTTTTAACAGTTGGGCTATTAATAAGAAATATGAGATAATTTAATTTCCTCTCTTCAGTCCTCAAAATTATAATGTGAAAAATAAATCTGAAACTGTAAATCTAGTAAAAATAACAGCAAAAAATGATAAGGAATTAAAGCGTCTATATTTACTGTATAGTCATGTAATTATAATCATATAATAATCGAGTCTTTATTAATCCCTCTTTTGCTCACTATTATGGGCTAAAATTAGTATGTCATAGAGAAGTCACATCGCTTTGCGGCTAGAGGTATCACAATATAAGTTGTAAATACTCATATTGTGATCCATTTTTACATGCACTTAATATCACTTCATATTATCCAACAATCCTACACAACACCTGGCACTTAAACACTGTTCATTATGTTCTCGAAATCATACTTCACGTCAATGAAACATTTCTTCATCCTGTAAAACTACCCCCATTCACATAAACATATTGATATCCTTATAGCAATGGTCTCTAACTGGCAGCCCACATGCGGTATACCCGAAGCAATCATACGGGGCCCGCGATTGCATTTCCTGTAAATGAGTTATCATTATTATGGCAAGAATTTGAAGAAAGGTTCAAAATTTTAATGGATTTGAGTCGATTTTTAATGATTTAATAACCATTAAATATGATTTGAGTAACGCTCCAGAAAATCTACAAATAGAGCTAATTTATTTACAATGTGATATAAGACTTATTCAACGGTTTGAAAATACAGATTTGATTAACACTTTTTCGCACTTGTCAAAAGAGAAATACTCTTCGTTACGAATTTTAGCAATAAGAATAATTGCTTTCTTTGGGAATGCATTTATATAACAACAGTTCCACATGCGCGCACACACTCCTGCGCCTGAAAATTGATACGTCTTAAAAAAAAAAAAAAAAAAAAATTGCTAATCGATGAGCATCTGTAATATCTTCGTGATAAAGCTAGTTTTTAGTAATTTTTCTGCAAGATTACAAACCTTATCGAAATGATGATGAGATGTAGCTGAAAGCTGTACAGAGGGGGGGGGGAATTTATAATTTTATAATTTGTAATTTATTTTATTCTCAAATGTTATCCCACTGGGGAAGTTTTAGTAATTTGTTTATTTAAGTAAATTATGTAATGGTTAATTTAGCGCATTGAAATAAATCTCGGTCTGAAAATTTAATATTTAGCTATCGATGCAATCGAATTACAAGGTGTAATCAACAGATATTTCTCCCAGATACCAAACTTTAGATTTTCAAACAGAAAATAAATATAAATTGGAATTTTTTTATTTCCTTCAGTATTATTACCGTTTATGTACATTTTGATAAAAATTAAGTAGATAAAATTTTAAATTTAGTTTTTTTTTTTTTTTTTTTTTGTTAAAAGAATTTTTGGCCATTAGGGATGGCAGTTCGGTCTTCGTGCAATTTGAGTTTGAGACCACTGCCCTATAGAATGAATCCAAACTGTAGTTCCGAAGCGAAAGACGGACGCCATTCCTAATGGAATATGGTATAGGACATGATTTGTTGAAGCAGCATTCTTTCTTCGAGCTTTTTTGTTATACAAATTTGTGTCATGTTGGCATTAAATCAGAGAATCTTGCTTTCAAAAATCTGCTTTTGGGAAAGCACAATGCGTAATTATATGGCATGCAATTTATTGATAGTCTTTGCAATAAAATGTTCAACTGTGATACCATAATTTTCTTTTCAAAACGACATCATTTCTGGACGAAAACTTTTGGCGTTCTTAATATTTTTAGTTTCAGTTAAAGTATTAACTGTTTTACGTGAAGGTGATTGTAACTAAATGAACCATCATACATGAAAATATAATTTAATTTATAACAGATTCCTTTCTATTTAGAATTTAGCTTTAGAATTTTTTGAGTTTTTTTAATTTATTTTTTACTATTAATAATATTTTGCAGAGTTTAAGGATTTCTAAATAAAAAACTTAAGGCGTAAAATCCTCCGAAATTATGTCCGTAAGGAATTACCGCGTTCTTCTAAGAATTGCTCGTATGTTGTAATCAATCAGTACGTCTAGCTGTCTTGAAAAATACGTGTTTCGAATTTCAGCGAAGCCACAGTTAATTTTTTATATTTCCAGCGTCGAGAAATTTGATGGTTTCTGAACTGGACCCGAACTAAGAAGTCATGGCCGGCAAATCGTCATCACGTGTATTTAATCGATTCAGTCTCTAGCCTTTCCTCACTCACCTTTTAAATGGAGAAGAACGTAATGATTATTCGCATTCCCCCATGCGTGCTTTTGTGGTGTAGCTAATTAACCCGTTCGGCTATCTTGTTTTGAATCCCGGCGAAAACACATTTCGTTTTTCGTGTTTGCTGCTTCGAAATACATAATGATCTCTCAATGTCAGTCATCTAAATAAGGCACCATCATTATTGTAAAAAGCAAGTATAGATGAAATGAAATTCGTTAATGCCTTGTGATAGTAGCTGATCAGAAATTTTCAAGTATTTTAGGGCTTTATAAAAAATCCCTGAATGACCGGAGTTTTGGTCTTTATTTATTGTTTGTTACTAGGTAAAATTATAAGATGTACGTATTCTTTAATTTTTAGCCCAAAGGAGCGTTAGCTCAAAAGGCGATTAATTTCGTTTTGGCATTTTGCGTCGATTCACTGTAAATGTTCATATCACTTATCTAAACTGTTTCCACCAAATATTGTTGCCCTCTGCTATATTTAAAGAAAGTAATAATGAAGAATCTGCATAAAAGTATATACGTTTCTCGCACTGTGATAAAATAACGGTACCATCAAAGTAGATAATTTTTTGCATAACGTAATCAAAATTTGAATAACCTAATTCTCCACCGAATATGGATATCTGGAAGCCATAATTTGGAATTTGTTTTATTATCGATTTCATATTTTGTAAGACGTTAACAAATTTTTGATTAAGAAACTCAACGATTTCTAAACGAACAATGGCAACACTATACTGACGAGGGGGGGGGATTATCTTCAGCGTGCCAGACTGTGTGTCGGAAATTGTGAAGATATGCTCATTTTAAAATTATTTTGCGATATTGCTGTTGAATTGAATTTTATGGTTTAAGTGCGAAGAACATGATAATAAATAAAGGCAACATAGAAAATGTGAAAAAAAAAATCTTTGGGCGTAATGTAAAATCTAAAAGTTTTCAGGTTTTTTTTTTTTTTTTAAATTTTATTTTGTTATTTTTATTTTTATTTGGTTTACAATTCGCAGTAAGAATTTTAATTGAACCGTAATTTTGGTCTTCATTTATTGTTGCTAGGTAAAATTACGAGCTGTACGTATTCTTTGAATTTTTTATTATTATTTGGATTACATTTCTGGATAAGAATTTAAATTGTTCAAGGTACTACTAGAAAAAAAATTTTTAATTGATATAACCTTGCCCTTCGTAAGTGGCTTCTCCGAACCGCTTTACTCTAGTTGCTACCCTTGACCGCATTTAAAAAATTGCACTAACAGAATGTTTAAACCTATCTTAGTAAAATGCTTCATCTCACCATCCTTTCTTGCTTATCTGGAGTGTATGATAATCCCGAATTTCTTCCATTTATAGCTTGTGATAAATTAGATTCAACAGCAAATGTTTTCTGTATCTGAGAGAAGATAGTGCTTGATTTCGTGTTACTGAACCAACGTTGTTACTCGGAATTCGTGTTCTTTTTTTCCCTTTGGAATTTATTTTTTCATTCTGTTGCTACACTTCCATTGATAAATTTCATATCAAAGTGCTAACTCTTAAAACGAACAGCTATCTGCTGCACGTGTAATCGAGTATGGAATATGGAATGAATAGCAGACGATACCTTTCATCAAGCCTGTTACATAAAGATTGCTTTGCAAAAGACAAATATTTGCCAAAAAACAAGAGTCTTGATCTTTAGTGAATATACAATTTAGTGTTATCTTATTATTATGTATTTTAATCTGTAATGGAATATACGCGAGGCTTTACTCTTCATGCACATTGGAATTCTTCGGGGAAAAAGAAAGAAGTTCTTTTTGTAAATAAAATTATGTATAAAGAATAAAATATAAACTTACGCAGCCATATTAAACTAGAATGAGTTCCCGTTGCACAAGTAAAGAAAGAAGTAAAGCATGGAGATTGCTTTTAATTTGATGTATAAGTTGGTTTATTTAATTTTAAGTTGTTAATACTGAATTGGGAAGTTCTTTGATAGTGATTTGGAGAGTTCTGTAATTAATAGGAATGATGGCAGTCCTTTTCCAAGAAAGAACTAAATAATTATTGTAATAAAGAGTACTACGCCATCTCGGGATTATGTATTGTGTCATATTTGATGACAAATATATTAAACAGGTTGTTGTTATACGATACGAAAACAGAACAGCATTATTACGCTTATTAAATTTCTCTCCACCCACTATAGACTGATGACACTCACACTGTTTTAATAATAGTTCATCTTTTTAACATGTTTCAGTAAATGTTAATGTGCTTCCCCCCCCCTTTGTAATTTTTTTTTCCTTTAATGGAGGCACCTGAAAGGTGGGCCACCGTTGCCTCCTGTGGATGGGACACACAAGTTACATACATGCTTCTCCTGGATTCGAACCCAAGCGCTTCGGTAGGGCTGTCAGAGTCTTTAACTAGTTTCCCGTCTGGGCGACTTTGAAAATATTTTATTGGCAATATTTAAAACAAGAACACTTTTAATTTAATTAATAGTTAATAGGTAATAATGGGTAATAAGGTCGGCTTAGATTTGTTGAAATAGGTTTTTGTCTTTATTCCGGCTTCTCCCTATGAATTCACATAAATAAGAATCAATTACCTTGTACCTGAGAGTAGTACCTTAGCGTTTCTGTATCTTTCTGCAGAAATTTATTAAGTATATGTTGTCGTATAGCTGAAAAGAACTTTTGATTTCATTGATTTGCAGTTTTGCACAATTCAAAACTATTTTGTTTTTAATCTTACTCACTTGCATTATGCCTCTTTCGGGAACTTGCATACTGTCCACACCAACTTCAACTCAGTAATTGTGGGATATATTTATGCTTGTTTCAACTCTATGTATTCATTATTAAGACAAAGAAATTAAGGACACAAGTAGCTACTAAAACGGTGTGAAATGATTTATTTTTCTGTAAATAACGACTTTAATTTTACGAGTCACTCAAAAATATTTCTAGGGGTGGGGGAACGTCTTAATTCAGAGATTTTTTTAAATATTTCAAAGAGACTAAAAACGTATCTAAGAGGTATAAAATGCATATCCATAGAAAGACTATTGCGAAAATCATGAAAATTAATCATTTGCTGTAGAAAATTTTCAGTTTACCACGAACGGAGTATCTGAAGTTTAATAAAGAGTAAATCTAGTGAAAAGTTGGTTTGTGTAAATAGAAACTTTGATTTTATGAAATGTAATCGGCGCCGATTATCCGCGCGGAACATTTCAGAAAGTTGTTCGCTACCCAATGCGAGTTTTCTTTACAGATGTTTCATTACTATTCAAGAGCAAAACAAAGGTGAACAACGCTCTGATGTTCAATTTTCTCCTTCGCGAACTTTCCGATGGTTGATCGCAGTTGTGATCATGAACCGTGAACCTAGACCTAGAAAACGCTGTCCGCTACTTGTGTCATCTTTTCCTTTTTTAGTCTATCATCTCTCTTAAACGACTCTGCGACTTTTTTTTTATTATTATTTTTATTTTTTATTTATTTATTTTAATCTCTCCACTTAAGAAGTGGTTTTCCTTTCTGTTTTTCTTTCTTGCCTTGTCCCATGCTTCTGTTGATTATAGTTTATTCAGTTTTGTACGTAACTGAAAATCATACTCATTAATATTTTCTCCTAAATCATGTGAAGAATAATTTTGAAAGTACGTAATTCAAACTGTATCCATTCATCGAAAGATTTTAATGAACTAATTACTAATATTCACATGGAAAGGGAACATTATCTATATTAGGGTGTTAATTTTGTCTTTAGCTGTATGCTTCGATCCCTGCGGTATGTAAGCTTCATTATTTGTTAGGAAATGCTTTCCTCCTAATGTCTTGGGAAATATGTCTGTTTAATTTTTTTTTTTAAAACATTTTCTATTTTTAATGAAAGAGGTTATACTCAGGGCTGAATTAACTGCTGAGCAAATTAAGCATGGGCTTAGGATATCAAGCAGAGGGACCACCACAAAAATTTTCCATTAGCGGTTTTTACCGTGCTAATGGATACTTGCTATATGGTGCAAGCAAACCAAGACAGATAGAAAAAGGATGGAGGACAAACAGGTGTAAATAAATATATATGGCGCCACCAAAATGGTTTTACTAGTTACGGCCTCTAAACGTCCTCTAAAATCTGGCCTTGGTTGCACTATCTTCTTTTGCACTATCTTATGAAGTCTAAAGTTGGATTTACGTTCTGCTTATTAAATGTAAATTATAAATTCGAAAAGATGTAAAATTTATTGCGGTTTTTCTATTAAATCGTTAGTACTTCGGCTGCTTTAATATTAGCTCAACAAATGTTTTTCCACCCTATAACACTATAACACTATAAGCGATAAAATCATTCGACTAGTTGTCAATCCATATTTTAGTTCTGCGAAAACAGATTGATTACATCTCGAACAAGCATAACAGTAGTGTGAAACGGCCGGTTCACCGCCAGGAGGCGGTGCGCGGTGCAAGTCGGGAGGCG
>KK116742.1:4828-21003 GCA_000611955.2 Stegodyphus mimosarum | reverse complement strand
TCATTGTGGAAGGCACAATGGATCAATACAAGTACGCATCTGTCCTTGCGGACCATGTTCACCCCTACATGCGCATTGTTTTTCCTCAGGATGATGGCATCTTCCAGCAGGACAATGCGAGGTGCCATACAGCTGCCAGTGTACGTGCGTGGTTCGAAGAGCACCAGGATGAGTTTACCGTCCTCCCCTGGCCAGCAAACTCACCTGACTTAAACCCAATCGAGCATCTGTGGGACCATCTCGATCGAGTTGTTCGCGCCATGGATCCTCAACCGCGTAATCTAGCGCAGCTGGCCACGGCATTATAGTCGGCATGGCTCAACATCCCAGAGAACACCTTCAGGGACCTATGTGACTCTCTTCCTGCACGTCTCGCAGCAGTCCGCTCTGCGAAAGGTGGTTATTCTGGCTTTTCACAGATGGTCACTTTAATGTGACTGGACTGTGTAGTACCCAGTATTTAATTGCATTTCATATACTCAAGAATTCGTGATATGATTAACTATTTTTGTGTTGAGTTTTAAGTGTATTTTTATTATCTGGCAAAGCCAAATTACGGACTTTGTGAAGAGTAATTTGAATTAGCCTTATGGACTATTATTTTTCGTCTTGAAATCGCTTAACAGATTATCCTGCAACATGATTTGTCCATGTGACCCCCAAGCCCAAAAAAGGAATAATCAAATTCTATCTAATTAAACAAGAATTACGTAGCATAAAACTCACCTCTCCATAGTTATTAGATCATTATTATGTAGCAGATTGCAAAACTATAGGCCTACAAGAGTTATTTACTCTTAAATTAATAAAACTTTGAGTAATACAGCAGTATTTATGAACGAACCAGAACGCGACCTCATGTTACGTGATTTGATTCTGACTTACTCTCCGTATCTCGTGTTCATTTCAGTCACTCAATTTCTCACTGCAAATAGCACGCACTCAGCACCTGCTCAAAAATTTTTCGAATGTTTCTACATCTACAAAAGTATATCAATTTATAATTTCATAACTGCCTTCCTGTATGACTTTGCCACATAGACTATTCTTTCGCCTAAAGGCGCGGTGCTAAGCACCTCTGATTTATCTAAACAAAAGTGAGCGGCCTCCAGCCTTATTTGATATATAGGTTAAAACTCATTAGTAGTTGACACCTTGAACCGAAAGTACTATCTTGATCTTGATCTTGGAAATCAAGACCATTTTTCTCCAGCACACCAATGAAAAACGTTAAAATGGTTAAAGCGTCACTAATGAAAATACAGAGAATGTTATAAACAGTAAAAGGATATGAAGAAAATTTTAACGAATGACCTGCAGGTATGAAAACAAAAAGAGAAGATTTCCAACATTTTCTGACCACGATCTCCTGTCAATATAATTCTAGCCAAATATGACAGGGAAACAAATTTTCACCGAATTCATCGAAGTTTAACTGAAACAAAGTAACAAATGACATCACCCCCAGTCTGCTGCTGCTCTTTTCCGCAAGAATATGCTAGCGTTGGAACGAAAAATTTACCCACTGTAGTAAATTCATTGGACTTTCTGGAGAATAAGCCTTTGTCATGTGGGTGGGGCTTTACTTTCTTTAAAAATCTGGACCTCCATCCAAGGGTTTTTTTCCCAAAGAAAGAGAAGCATGAATTCAGAAGTCAGAATTGATTTTTAACATAGTTTTATTATTAAAAATAAAATTTTCCAGATCAGATTTCCACTGAAATTATTGTTCCGTTACATTAAAGAAGTGCCGGAACTTTCTTATTTAGGGCTCAGGTGCGCTTCGGCTAGAATTATGATTTATCTCAAAAAGTAAGAAGCACCGGCTCAATTTAAGCTCTGGCCACAATGATTGTAAAACATTAGATTAAAAATTGGCAGCTGCATTTTTGACAATAACTGGGATGGGTGCATATCCCTACTTTGCAAATCCTGTAACAGCTACTTTAGTTCGGTATTTTCAGACTCCTCATATACTGAAATTAATTTATTTTTCAATTCCTCCAGAGTCGTAGCTGGGGTTTACAGTGTCTGGGAACAACTAAAGATTTTGAGGCCCCTTCTGTGTGCCAAGAACGAAAAACATTTCATTCTAAAATTTTGTAGCATCAATTTTGGCGTCCCCTGGATGCTGCGCCCGGCGACAGATGTCCCCCCTTGCTCCCCCCTAGCTACGCTACTGAATTCCTCGTATTTGTTAGGAGGTTTCAGAACTATCTCGCGTACTGACTGCAGAACCTCGGTGCCGAAGGCAGAAACCGTGGTGTAAAATTTAGTGTCATACGTGTTATGCCTCCAAGCTTAAATTGGGCATCTAATTAAAAAAAAAGGTGAGAACATTATGGCAAAATGGGGCAGGTTTCACAGCACGGCGACTGATTTGTTTGTTATCAGTGGTAGGAGAATTGCTAGTAGCCATTTCAAAAATACAGATAACAATAAACGATGTAGTTCAAGAATATATTTGCAGTGCAGGTGAAGAAGCATTAAATAATTAATTTTAGAGCCTGGATTGAAATCATTTACAGCATGAGAAATACAGAAGGAAAAAAAAAACTCATCCACTTGGCGAAAAATGCACGCAGCTAAGATCCATCTTGTGGAAGACAAAGGTACAAATATCACAAATCATGCTGATGAGCTCAAAAAATTATCCATTTGCGCGTTGCTGGAACATGATCACTGACGAATACATTAAAGAACTGGTCTTCAAACTTTGTCGACTTGTGGAACCCTTAGAGCTATAATTTTTTCCATCCCACCTTTAGAAGAACATATTTTAAAATAAGTACCTTATATAAAGACAACAAAACTATTGTATTTTTTAAAAAAAATTTGACGTAAAAAATATAATTTATTCATTAATAACAGGTTCTAGGTGTCTCTAAACCTTGCATTATATTCAGTGATAGGAGTGTGCTTGCATTTTTTTATACAAACTGTCCTAGTCTTGCTCAATTGATGTTATCTGCAGTCACATTTTATATTCTGCATTTAATTTGTTTCTATATTTTGTTGCCACATGCGTTGAGAGAAATTTTTCTCTCAAATACCTTATTCGAAATAGCAGAGAAACTTCTAGGCAACCAAAAATTTAGTTAGCTGCTCTTGGTTAAATTTAGAGGTCGAATCTGTTATTTATTTATTTTTCCTTTTTAATACTTAGCACTTGAACATACTACACACTACTCACATTAACTACAATGTAACAAGCACACTCACCACAAACACATGAAGAGAAACCAAAGCAACATGAAAAAAATGAGGTGCAAAATTACAACATGTCTAAGTCTCTTCATAAGTTGGTCCTTTTCCTGCACTGGCACAACTATTGATTTACCTTAGTACTCGAACGAATTTTTTGACCAGTCATATAGTTTTTTTCATCTAGAAAATATTCTATTATAATTTTATTTAAATAAAAAAGGTGCTGCATTATAGCAATTTTAACACTGTGGTCGAAGTTCTGTTTATTTTCCATTAGAAAACTGTTTAGTTTCACAAAGCTTTGAAAGTCAATCTCTTTGACGTATGCTGACTACATATTAAGTTTTAAACTAATCTGCAGCTAAATGTATCTTTAGACTTTTTAGTTAATAATCACTAGTCAACTAGCGCAAGTGTTTCACAATAGTAGTATAATTTTACGGGTTCTGGAACAGTTGAGTTGTTTTGCTCCTGCTGCTTGGGAGTTCTGGAACAGTTGAGTTGTTTTTTCCTGCTTCTTGCCGGGAGTGACGTCAGAGAGCACGCCCTTTTTCAGAATTGAGTTGTTTTCTGCTGGTTTTTTAGCGGAAATGACGTCATAAACCATACCTATTTCCGAATTTCGTTGTTTTACGATAGCTTCTACACCGGAAATGACATTACATCGGTATCGTATGTTTTTCGTTAATTATAATTCTGGTGTATGGCAACAATACGACTTAATGAAATTTTGCTTTGGAACAATGCTGTTGCGGTATAATTATACATTTCAATAAATAAAATGTGTCATTATAGCTATTTAAAGGTCATTGAAGCAAATACATTTTAATTATTATTAATATTATTTATATAAATTATATGAATATGAATTATAATTGTATTCGAACATAAAAGAATTCAGGGTCGTCCTTATTCTAGCGGTGGAGCATGACGTCATTGCTTTTGCGGTGAGCATGCAGCGGAGAACGACGTTATTACTTTAGCAGTGGAGCATGACGTCATTGTTTTGCGGTGGAGCTGTCAAGGGAGAATGACGTCATTACTTTTGCTGTGGAGAAAGTGGTAGAGAATGTTGCGGTGGAGCAAGTGGTAGAGAATGATGCCATTGTTTTAGCAATGGAGAATGAAATCATAGTTTTAGCGGCGGAGATTGACGTTATTATTTTTTGCGGTGGAGCATGCGACGGAGAACGACGTCATTGTTTTGCGGTAGAGCAGTCAATGGAGAATGAGATCATTGTTTTAGCAGCGGAGCATGACGTCATTGCTTTGCGGTGGAGCACGTGCTAGAGAATGATATGATTTATTCTGCTGTGGAGCAAATTTTTCAGCGGACAAATGCTCTGAGAAATGACGTCATGGTGGAGCAAAGTCTGCCAGTAAGAAACTCATTGCGACGTCATGATGGTTTGTCTGAACATGTTATGCTTTCTAAACGACGTCATTGCTTTTGTGGTGGAGAACTTTTTCTAGCTGAGAGGGTTCCTGGAGATCGATAACATCATCAATTTAGCGGTGGAGCATACCTTTGGTGCAGATTGGGAAAGAAACTCTTCTCCCGCCCCAGGGAAAATAGAAACTGTTGAAATTGTGCACGTAGCTCTTTGTGACGTCATGAAGGCTATCAGTGGTTAAAAACGTTTAAAAGGTGCAGTTCATGATGATGTGGGACTTGAATAACAAAGGTGTTCACATTCCGACCCCAGTGAAAACGTCTTTTCTCTTGTACCATATGGGGGCCTTGGAGATGAAATTAGAATAGTTAACAATGGGAACCTTGTTGCGACAGGATTTGTCCTATCGCTTGAAAGAGACAGGATTACATTCGGAATTCGGCCTGCCTGGGTGAAACCATTTAAAGGATGTTTGTACAACATCGTTACACTACAGTGCTTTGTTCTCTCCTCCTTCAAACAGGTGTGTAAAAATAAAGAACAAAGGAAGGTTTCCATTGCCTGGAAGTGATAAACCAATACCTTTGAATGTAGCCTGCTGAAGACACTATTTATGGCTTCCCTAGCAGTTCACCCATCATCAGAAGCATCTTGAAAGTGTGGTCTACGTAGTGAAATTGAGTTGAAGGTGTTGGTATTAAGCTTTTTTCTTTCCTGTGGATATTCTAGTAATTATATTATTTTGTTATATTCTAAACCATCAACTTAAAGATTATGAATACTTATCATTGTGAAGAGTGTAAAAATGTTTTTCTACTCATTTCAATTATAAAAGACATTATGCGTCCATTCACAAACCTTATGCTTTTGTGTGTATATATTGTGAGAAGAAATTTAATAGAAAAAGTACCCTTGATCGACATGCAAATGGCGTTCACTTAGGTAATGTTTATCCGTGTGAATTTCGTCAGAAACGTTACACACGATTAGACTTCCTTACTCGCCACAAGCGAAAGCATGATGAAGATAAATATGTTATTGTTGAAACAGTAAAAAGACGGAAAGTCAGCCCAGACAGTGAAAAGCCTGTTTACGAAACTGAAATGAAAAATGATAAAATGAATTTAAATGAAGATGCGGCTGTCGCATTAGTTGCCGTAAGCTCTCAGGTACAGCAAAATCAGCAAGGAGGAGGAGGTACTAGTGAAGCCCATACTCAATTAGTTCGAACAACGAATACCAATGGACCTTCTGAAAATACTATAAAGAGCGAAGAAAGAATAACAAATGTAAATGAGGTAGAAAAAAGTAAGGAAAATTTCTTAAAAGAGCATGCTTTTAATAAGAGACTTCTTACTTACGCTTTGAGGAATGTGGGAAATATCCTAGAACTGAAGGAATTTCTAAATTCCAAACGAAATGAAGTTTATTATCTCATTGAAGAAAAGCTTAAAGAAAACAGCGCCAAAGTAAATTTTCAAGTTAATTGTGTATATGAAAGAAAAGTTAATGGAGAAATAGTTGAAAAAAATTTTGCATTCAAGACGAAAAATAAAATTATTTTGCTCTCGACAGATATCAGCGTAGTTTTTAATGAAGCCATTGATAAGTTAATTAAAGAAAGTGAAGACTTGGAAGCAAAGGATTCAGGATGGTCCCTGAAAGAAATTATTGACTTAGAGATAAGACTCAATAAATATATACCATTACGCGGTTCTACTTATTTAGAGCTTCCGCAAGCTTTACAAAGCAAAAAGGCCATTATCAATGTTAGAAATTTTGATAAAGAGTGCTTTCGCTGAGCTGTGATTTTAGGTTTTCATCCCGTGGCAAGCAATCCCCATAGAGTATTTTTACCTACATACCTTTTAAAAACTATTATAATTTTTCAGGTATCAGTTTTCCTACTAAGCCAGAAGATGTTAAAATATTTGAAAGGCAAAACGCTGTAAGCATCAACGTATATTCATTTAATAAAGATTTAATTGTTTATCCTTTAGTTATTACGAACAATCCGAAAGAAAAACATATCGATTTACTTTTTTTTAAATCTGGAAATAGAGCTCACTATTGTTTAATCAGAAACCTTTCTAGATTAGTATCAGGCCAACTTTCAAAAAATAAAGGACGTAAATTTATTTGTAGACGCTGTTTGCTTTTCTTTTTCAATGAGAATGCGCTTGCAGGACATGAGGAATTGTGTAGTCTTAAAAAACCGTGTAAAGTCGTCATGCCAAGTAAAGATGAAAAGTGGTTAACCTTTAAAAATATTAAGCATTCCTTGCACATTCCTTTCGTTATTTACGCAGATTTTGAATGCATCGTTCAAAAGGTTGATACATGTCAACCGAATCAAAGCACTTCATTTACGAATGTTATACAAAAACATATTGCAGTAAGTTTTTCCTATTATGTAGCATGCAACGATGATCGATTTCAGAAACCACCAGTAATTTACAGAGGTTTGGACGCTCCTAAAAAATTTCTAGATGGCTTGAGAAGAGAAGCGAAACTTATAGAAAATATATATAACAACCCAAAGCCGATGACTCCTTTGGATTCTATGACGCAAGAACTACATAAAAGAGCAGACAAATGTTATTTATGCAAAAAACGTTTTACTATAGCTTCTGATCCTAAAGTCTGTGATCATGATCATATAACCGGTAAATATAGAGTACCAGCTCACCAATCATGCAATTTAAAACTTCAGCTACCAACTTTTATACCTGTTTTTTTTTCATAATCTCTCTGGTTACGACGCTCATCTTTTCATTAGAGAGTTAGCGTTTGATGATGCGCTCATACGGTTAATCCCTAATAACGAAGAAAGATACATTTCTTTTTCGAAGAAAGTGACTGAGAAACTAAGTTTAACTTTTTGATACATTCAGATTTATGCCGGCGAGTCTTCAGTCGCTAGTGAATAATTTAACAGATGAAATGTTTACACATATAAGGAGGAATTTTAAGGAAGAAAAAGTTAATTTACTTCTTAGGAAAGGGATTTACCCATATGACTATATGGATGATATGCAGAAATTTGAAGACAAATTTCTACCACCAAGAGAAAAATTTTTAACCTTTTAAATGAGCAGCATGTAACAGAAAACGACTATGAATATGCGAAAAACGTCTGGAATACTTTCGATATAGAAAACATGGGAGAATACTCCGATTTGTACGTTAAAACTGATGTACTCTTACTATGCGATGTTTTGAACAATTCAGATCACTTTGTTTGAAAACTTATGAATTAGACCCTGCATGGTATTTTACGGCACCAGGTCTATCTTGGGATGCAATGCTTAAATGCACTCAAGTCGAAATTGAGTTATTTGTTGATTATGACATGCTCCTTTTTATTGAGCAAGGAATAAGAGGTGGCGTATCTCAATGCTCTAAACGCTATTCTAGAGCCAACCATAAATATATGTATGAACATGATGATAAAAAAGAATCGCTATTTTTAGTATGTTTGGACGCAAATAACTTATACGGTTGGGCCATGAGCCAGAAATTACCTCTAAAAATTACCAGTGGTGTACTATAACAGATATTAATTCTATTCCTAATGATTCAAGTGAAGGATATATCCTCGAAGTGGATTTAGATTATCCGGAGGATATTCATGACGCACACACTGATCTTCCTTTAGCACCTGTAAATATCGTGCTCCCAGATTCTAGGGAAAAGCGTTTGGTTTTAACCTTAGAACCCAAAGTAAGATATGTGCTTCATTTCAAAGCCCTTAAACAATACATAGCTTTAGGTATGGTTTTAAACAAAATTCACAGAGCTCTAAAATTTGAACAATCGGAGTGGCTGAAACCTTATATAAACCTTAATACAGATCTGCGTTCGAAAGCACGAAATAGTTTTGAAAAAGACTTCTTTAAACTCATGAACAACGCAATATTTGGAAAAACAATTGAGAATATCCGGAAAAGAGTAGATATTAAACTGTGCAGTAATGGTAAAACAGCAGAAAAACTTGTGTCTGCTCCAAATTTCAAATACAGGACAATTTTCTCCTCTAATCTTGCAGTATTTCACATGAAGAAAACAAAATTAACTTTTATCAAGCCAATTTGTATTGGAATGTCAATATTAGATCTGTCCAAGACGCTTATGAATGATTTCCGTTATAATCAAATGAAGAAGAAGTATGGAGATAATATAACGCTACTGTATACTGACACAGATTCTTTAATATATGAAATTAGGACAAAGGACTATTATGAAGACTTAAAGGAAAGCGTTTCTTTTTATGATTCATGAGATTATCCCGAAAATAATATTTTTGGACTTCCGAGAGTTAATAAGAAAGTGCTTGGAAAAATGAAGGATGAAAATCACGGGAAGTTTATGATCGAGTTTTTAGGTCTTAAATCAAAAATGTATAGTTACAAAATTCAAGATGAGACTGATGAAGTGAAAAGGCTAAAAGGAATTAAAAAACAAACTGTCAATAGTAAAATCAGCTTTCAAAATTATAGAGATTGTCTATTTGGAAAAGAGTCTATGTTTACTACCATGAACATGATTAGATCAAAACACCATAATGTTTATTCTGTGTGCCAAAACAAGCTAGCTTTGTCATATTCAGATGCTAAACGCTTCATTATGGAAGATGGTATCCATACGTTACCTTGGGGTCATTATAAAATTTCTTCTAACACCAGAGATCAATTATTAGTATAACAGCTAGATAAAATTTTGTGACGTCATTTAAAGTTCGTCTGTGATGAGGTAAGCAATTTTCTTTCTTGGTTGATAAAGAAAGAATTGCACTCTCTGAGATGAGTAAATTTTTATTTAATTTATTTATTTTTCAGTTTAGAGGATGTAATTGGTGAATATTGTATTATATAATTTTGATTAAGTACATTTGTTACCTTGGCTGGGAAAGAGATGCTGTCCCTTCCCTTTGCCACTTTTTTTTAAATTTAAAGTACAGGATGGCGTTTGCTTTTTCGCCCTTTTCTACTTTTTGTACGCATCCGCCAAAGTTCGCATTCCTATTAACCAATCAGCTTACTCTAAAAAAGAAAAGAAAAAAAACTAACGTCATCACCTGTTAGCCTATCCGCGATAAGACCAAATAAAGAGTTCCAACATGAGGTACAATTGATTACTACCCCGAAGGGCTGTTCTCTAAAAGTTTCTTGAATTGATAGCACGCTTATTTTTCTTTAGACGTTTTTTTGTTTGAACCTTACGCAGTGCACTATGGATGTCTTAATATCAAACTTTGTGAAGGTGTTTTACAATCACCCGATGAGGTATTAAAACAGTTAGAAAAAGATATTGTTTATTTACCTAAAGAGAATTCTCAAATACGAGCTAAAGGAAAATCTTTTGCGATTCCCCGAGAAATTGCTGCTTTTGGAGATCAAGGACTTACATACACGTTTTCGGGTATGAGTATTTCATGTCAGCCATGGACCCCTCTACTGTTTGAAATCAAGTCCTTAGTCGAACATTTGAGTGGTGCGAATTTTAATTTTGTACTTATCAACCGATACAAAGATGGTAATTATTGCATTGGACAACATAAGGACAATGAACCATCTCTGGATAGTAATCATCCTGTATGTTCCCTGAGTGTGAGTGAAATGCGGACTATAGTATTCAAGAGGCGACAATTTCAAGATTATAGACTAGAACTGGTCAGTGGCGGCTCGTAATAAGCACTGAGGAACTGCAGCACTCCCTGCTTCCACTTATTATTATTTTTAATATTTAATATAATGAGCCCTTTTTTCTTTAATTCTTTCTTTATACTTCTACAATATATAATCCTTAAACTTAATGTCCTCCAGTTTATGAAAAAGGTACGAAAGTTTTTGTATGGAACTGCGCTTCACAAGGCTGTTCTGCGCAAGCGCGCACAGAAAGCAGCACTCGAGCCAGGGAGATAAAACAGCACTGTCGCTCTTACAGTGCCGAAATTCTGGAAATGTGATTATTTCTTACTCCGCGCGTGTGATATTTGGCTGCTCTGCGCATGCGCTCTTAGGAAGCAGCGTATGAGGCTGAGAGGGAGAGAGCACTGTCGCTTTTACAGTGCCGAATCTGGAGTGACGTTGGGACCTGGTTCTTTTTTTTACTCCGCGTGTGCTGTGTTTAAAAATCATACACCATATTCTTGGTTAGATTATTTTTCAGCTATTCTATTTGACTCATTTTTTTCGGTTCTTTTATTTTACAGAAAACTTTAACCATGTCCTTGCATCCTTAAGTAATAAATTCTGTGACTGCAAGTGAACTTCAAGAGCCTTCGTTTTCACGCGCTTGCAGTGCTTTCAATATAGAAAAATTTCCTCAGTTGTCATCCAGAGATCAAGGAGAAAATTATTGATCTCTTCGCGCAAATTAAAACAAGAAGAATGGATTTCATTTTTAAATGAATAGGTAAAGCTTGAACTGTAACAATTTAAGTTAAAGTAATTAAGAAATATTTAATTTTTCTTTTGTAAAATTTCATGGAAGTTTCAAAATAAATTTTTTTATACATGTTTGTTTCCTTTTACACAGGTTTAAAACAAAGGTTAAATTTTTTTGGAACAGCACCCCCACTAATTTTAGCTACGAGCCGCCACTGGAACTGGTGAATAATTCTTTACTGATATTAAGCTCCCCAACAAATGAACTTTGGAGTCATGGAATACCTTGTCAAAAAGAACGAAAAGGTGTTCGAATCAGCCTGACTTTCCGAAGGCTGCTATTACCTGGTAAAAGAAAGTTTGATGAGGATCACAGTCAACCTAAAAAAGTCATGAAAGATCAGAAGGTAAGCATAATGTTAATATAAGTTTTAAGGCACACAAAATTTAACTATATGTTGCTATATCAGTTCCTTACTTGATTTTCTAATTATTTTATAGGAAATGACATCTGACAAGCTATTGCCAGTGGATACACACCTGAATTCTGGAGGATCTCAGTTAACAGTGGATTCCCTTCCTCCAAATATGTTTCATCTAGGAGATCAAAATTTTGTCATCGTTTCGTGCTTCTTGGGTCATACTCGTGTTCATATTCGTCGTTATGGTACGAATGATCAAGGTTTTTTGTATCCGACGAAAGATGAAGTTTCGCTATGCCCGTTAGTATGGAAAGAATTATTGACTCATTTAAAATCTTTTGCTACCTTTGAATCGACTGATGATATATTTTTTGTTAAAAACGATCTGTGTGTTTCAAAACAAAATGTGAATGGTGAAATAATCATATTCCTACAGAGACTATTTCAGAAAAAGGATTACAGTTTTCAGTTTGTTCCAGAACGTGTTTTAATAAAGAAAGATCAGCTACAGAAACTTGATACAGAAAGTGATGCGATAAGCGTTCTGGTGAGAGAAAGTCTTATATCCCAAACTATGTATTATTTTACGAAAAGACAAATTCATGAATATTCATATACCGAAAGTGGTTTTTCAGGTGATCCGGACAGACCGCATGGATTTCAAGAACTTGAGGATTCTTTATGTGAATGTATAAGTAAGTCTATTTGAAACACAATTTCTGAACTTTTTAAATGTTTTGCTTGTCAAATAGGATATGAATCAATGTTTATGCATACTTGCTTAAATTTGAAATCTGTAGAAAATTTTAAAAAGTACTTTGATCAAGCATTTTACACCATTAATTGGAAAGCATTGGCTAAGGACTTCGTCGAAGAAAATATTAATAATACTAATTTTGTTAAACTTATTTTTGATTATGATTTTTTCCAGTGCATTAACTTTAGTGATTTGTACAAAAAGATCGAAAATGTTTATGTTAAAGACGGAAAAACTTTGTTTGAATCTTTAGAAAGGACTGATGATGAATAAAAGTTGTTTTTGTTTTTTAAAATGTATCATTCATTACTTAGCCTTTGAGAAGTTACGTTTACTCTATTTTTCTTTTCACTTTGGTTTAAATTCATTATAAATAGTTTTTTTTATCTTCACATGCTTTAATTTATGATTGTTTTAATGTGTTAGATAGAGATGTTTTATGAATTTTAAGCAGATGTTCTAAATTTTATATTTAACACAGAATTATAATTTTGAAAATATATATATATTTTTTGTAATAATAATATTCCATAGTCAAAAGTACACATAAAACCCTAAATTAAATTTCATCTTTTATTTTTGTTTATTCCTTAGTCACAATTCTAAATGCATGTTCTTTTCATTTTAATGGCGACGATCTCTTATTCGAAAGTACGTGAAATTAAATTCACAGCCCCGTAGTCAAATTGATTTTCCCGCTTGTTCTAGACGTACAGTTATTGAATGTTCTGGAAATATATAAAGCGAACTGGATTGGCTGACGAGGCTGAAGTCATTTCTTGGAAGCTCCGCCTTTCCAGTGATTATAAAAGGACTCGCAAAGGAACATCGGGAGGTAGCCTTCGATCGAGTGTGGTATGCTGGTTTAATATGCAAGTTATCAAAATTGAACCCTCCTTCAAGTTTCTTAAATCTCATGATTTCCTATTTAGAAGATCGTACCTTCCAAGTCCGCTGTGGTGATGCTTTGTCCACACATAAAAGTATTCATAGAGGACTACCTCAAGGTTCCGTCATCTCTCCAGCAAACTTTAATCTATATGCAAGTGACATGCCCAAGCCGCAAAATGCAAAAATCCTTAAATATGCCGATGATACGGTAATACTTACTAATTCCTTAAACCCGCAACATGCAATAGACAAACTGAATAGCCAAATTAAAATAATAGAAAAATGGTGCACCAGATGGAAAATCAATCTTAATCCCACCAAATGCTGTATAGTTATGTACAGAAGATATAAGAAAAACTACCCTCTGGATATCAATATAAAAATTCATGATACTCTTATCCCTTCGGCCAATTCGTACAAATATCTTGGAGTGTATATTGATGCACAGCTCACTTTCAAAGAACACATCAGTTATATCACCAACAAAGCTAATGCAGCTTTTATGGCTCTTTACCCGCTTCTAGGGAAAAATTCTAAATTAAATCTGAATACTAAACGCAATCTTTACCTGATGCTTATTCGACCAATTCTCTTATACGCAGTCCCCACTTGGGCCACGGCTTGCAAAACCCATAGAAAGAAACTTAGCTATCTACAGAATAAAATTCTACGCTCAATAACCTCAGCACCCTGGTTTATTAGAAATATCCAGCTGTATCAAGACCTGAAGATTCCTGAAATACAAGAACAGATCTTAATAATTTCGCACAAATTCTTTATCCAAGTTCAGAATTCACCATATAATGCTATTAAAAATCTCGCAAACTATGATCCAACAGAAGAAAATCTGGTTAAGCGACCACGTTCTATTCATCACAACTCAAAGTGGTGAAAGTGTACATATTGTAAATAGTACCCAGTATTTAATTGCGTTTCATATACTCAAGAATTCGTGATATGATTAACTATTTTTGTGTTGAGTTTTAAGTGTATTTTTATTATCTGGCAAAGCCAAATTACGGACTTTGTGAAGAGTAATTTGAAATAGCCTTATGGACTATTATTTTTCGTCTTGAAATCGCTTAACAGATTATCCTGCACCATGATTGGTCCATGTGACCCCCAAGCCCAAAAAAGGAATAATCAAATTCTATCTATTTAAACAAGAATTACGTAGCATAAAACTCACCTCTCCATAGTTATTAGATCATTATTTTGTAGTAGATTGCAATACTGTAGGCCTAAAAGAGTTATTTACTTTTAAATTAATAAAACTTTGAGTAATATAGCAGTATTTATCAACGAACCAGAACGCGACCTCAGGTTACGTGATTTGATTTTGACTTACTCTCTGTATCTCATCTTCATTTCAGTCACTCAATTCCTCACTGCAAATAGCACGCACCCAGCACCTGCTCAAAAATTTTTCGAATGTTTCTACATCTACAAAAGTATATCGATTTATAATTTCATGACTGCCTTCCTGTATGACTTTGCCACATAGACCATTCTTTCGCCTAAGGGCGCGGTGCTAAGCACCTCTGATTTATCTAAACAAAAGTGAGCGGCCTCCGGCCTTACTTGATATATAGGTTAAAACTCATTAGTAGTTGACACCTTGAACCGAAAGTACTATCTTGATCTTGATCATCGGGCGGTCTTTTCATTAATGTAATGATGGAGTAAACATCAATACAAAAAGCTATTAATTGTTCTCCGAAGGTGTAAATTTTAACACAGCTGTTTTTCAGGAATAATAATAAATGGATTCTTTTTGTTATCATCGTTTGTTACTTTGAGCTACGAC
Organism: Stegodyphus mimosarum; assembly: GCA_000611955.2. Classification (NCBI taxonomy): domain Eukaryota; kingdom Metazoa; phylum Arthropoda; class Arachnida; order Araneae; family Eresidae; genus Stegodyphus; species Stegodyphus mimosarum. Next base: position 6,136 of record KK116742.1, on the reverse strand, counting down.
CACATCCCATCATCATGGCACATCACAAATAGTCGGCAGGATAGTTAATCGAAAATGATATGTTCCTGGTTTTTGACCGAACAAGTATCCTGGCCGTACAGATATCTCAGAGATTCGATTGCATCCACTGCGTAAAATTCTTCAGGACTTATGCTTCCGTCTCTGATCTGTGTATGTGCTTTTAGAAGAATTACGTTTTGTGGAAATTTTTCTTTTGCATAATTAATTCCACGCTGATATTTAAGAAGAGTGCCGATGAAGAAATTAATTCCAATAGAAGTGATTAAAGAAAGGCATCAAAGCTTAAATTATTAGGTAACTTACCGACAATGGATTAAATAGAGACCAGCTCAACGGCCAAGTAAGAACAGATTTTAAGAAATTAATTTTTCTCAGTGAGTGAAGTAAGATGCTACGACAGTATTTTGGTTTAAATATATTATGTTAAAGTAACTATGAATTTATTTAAAATTTAAGAGTCTTATTCTAATTAATAATATTCTAAGTAAGATTTGATATTATCCTGAATTGTGTAGTGATAATCATAAAATTTGAGAATACAAAATTTTTATTTAAGTCTAATATTCTATGAAGTGTTGATAATACTCTGAAGAGTTTTTGGGTTTAAAAAATTAATTATGTTTTAAACTATTGTAAAAATATTGTGTGAAAAGTACACATTTTTGTTCTCAAGAAAATTTTAAAGTTTTCAGTTGCAATGTCGACAAATCAGGAACCCGTTAATCTTGACGATTCACTAAACGTAAATCAAGATATAATAGATCTAAATATTATTCCATTTGAAGATTCTAAGGACAGTGACATAAGTTCTTGGTTAGTTTATTTTAACAAAGTCTGCCAAAATAAGGACGAAGATTGGAAACTTAAAAATATTTCTCGTTACATTAAGGGAAAAGCCCTCTGGCTCTATATTAAAAATTGCCATGAGCTAAAAAATTACTCAGAATTTGAACAAATATTAAAAGAAAATTTTATCGATCCCACCTTAACTACTTTTGGCGACTTCGCTAGTTTAAAGTACAACGCCAGAGATGATATCACAAATTATTTTCGAAAGAAAATGGAAGTCGGTAAGCGGCTTAATTTGGATAAATCAATGATTTTAGAAGGTTTGACAGATGGTTTGCCAACGAACTTAAAGTCTTTGATGATTGTTCAAAGTCCCGCTGATCCGATAACTTGGCTAGAACAAGCCCACAAACTTCGACAAATTCATGAATTTAAAGATGAAAATTCACAAAATTATAACAGAGATAGGAATAGTCAACAATTCAGACCAGCTAATTT
>KK116741.1:24428-41842 GCA_000611955.2 Stegodyphus mimosarum | reverse complement strand
GATAATTTTTTTCCAGAATAGAGTCTAGTGACCGCCGAGTGGTCGGTATATACAGTTACTGGAAAACTTCCAAAGAACAGACGAAATTTATGTACTGCTGATAACACTGCGAGAGTTTCCCTTTCTGTGGCTGAATAGTTTCTCTACGTTTCATTTAATGTTCGACTGAAAAAGGCCACGGGTTGACCATTTTGAGAAAGCACTGCCCCAATCGCAAAATCTGAAGCGTCCGCTGAAATCTCTAATCCTTTATCCCCCTCTGGAAATTTTAAGACGGGAGCTTGAGTCAATGCGTCTTTCAATTTTTGAAACGCCATAACGCCAAGTTGGCTTCTGCTGACCACGAAAACCTAGCTTTCTTTCTTTTCAACTTTAGCAGTGGCTCAGCTATTTTTGCAAAGTCTTAAATGAAGGACCGATAATATGAACACATTCCAAGAAACGACGATAGTTTCTTCGCTGTTTTAGGAACAGGATAATTTTTAATAGCTATTATTTTTGACTGATCCGTTTCGATTCAATTTTGGAAAATTTTAAATTCTAGATAGCATAACTCTTTTGGGGCAAATTTACATTTGGACGCATTTATCTTTAAACCAGCTTCATTTAACAACGAAAACACTTTTCTTAAATCTAGTAAGTGTTGTTCTAGATTACTACTTGTAATTATAATATCGTCTGAATATATGAACGTGCTTTTACCAAGGACCGGTCTTAAGACGATGTCCATACATCTTTGGAAAGTTGCCGGCGCCGGATAAACCAAAAGGCATTCTAAGAAATGCGTACGTGCCAGACTTAGTTATGAACGCGGATTTAGGGACGTCTTCGGGTTTTACCCCAATCTGAAAATAGCCACTCGTAAGATCTAATGTAGTCATGTATTTTGTAGACGAAATATTTCGAATTATCTCTTCGATTATCGGCAACGAACATACGGGATATTTTGTGACGGAATTCAACTTGAGATAATCTATAACAAAACGCCACCGCTTCGGGTGCGTAATCGGATAATCATTATTTTTCCTACATAATACAACAGGGCTGGCATAACTGCTAGAAATCGGCGTGATGATTTTATTCTTTAACATCCCTTTAATATGATATTCAATTATTTCTTGTTTGATTTTATCGTACGGCTTTTGTCGTACGGATTTTATCGTACGGTACGGCTTTTGCCTAACTGGCTGAGCATCCCCCGTTTCAATATTATGATTTACGACCTGTTTGAAAACCGGTACATCGCTAAATAAATTCGAAAAGTCAATTACCAGGCCCTGGAGTTTTTCTTCTGCCTGTAGGTGCTGTAAGTCCAGTTGCGGGGGCTTATCATTCTTGGTTTCTATTGATTTCATATTTAACGTCAATTCTCCCCCTTTGAAATCAATTTTTGCTTCTGCCAAACTAAAAAAGTCCACACCCAGAATAATACATGTTTGCAGGTTTCGCACAATATAAAATAAAATTTTTACCTGCTCGTCGTTAATACGCATGAACAACGGTACTTTGCCTAAACAGCTACACTTCTCTCCTTGGACCGCTATGACATCCGTGTCTCTTGCACTAAAAATTCTGTAACGGCGAAAGTGCTTCTTGAAAAATCTTTCTGATATAAAGCTGCTTTGTGCTCCTGTATCTAAGACAGCCGTCGCCAGTATGTTGTTAATTAAAACTTCAATCTTCGGCAAACTCAAATTCTTCACGACCACGGTGTTAAAATTGATTTTGGAAGGGTTTTGCGCTGCTTCGGACTTCTTCACCTTCCTTGAAGAAATCCATCTTAGTTTAAATTCTTCTTATTCTGGTTGCCCTCGGCATCTTTGCTTGTTCTTCTATTGAATTCCCTTCTTTCGCTACTCGATTTAGGAGACACATCTTTCTTCGGCCATTGCTTCGCCTTATTTCCGTAACTTTGATTTTGCTTCTGCTGGTGTCTTGGCGAACTCCACTGACTTCTTCGCTCAAATTGGCGACGTTGCTCGTTGTCCGCCGTTCTTCGGCTTTCAAATTGTACTGCGAGCTCTAATCTGTCTAACGTCGTTGGATTTCTTAGTTCGATGAAATCTTGAACTTGGGGCAGTAGCCTAGGAAGCATAATTTGAATAACTTCAGGATCCGGGCGACTTCCATACAAAAGCTTGAAAACTTGAATTTTTCTCAAAATAAAATTTGATAAATCTTCTATTTTTGCTTGATATCGACTAAAACGTTCCGCTTCCAGTCTGGCTCGATCTCGTACTACAGGAAATGCTTTTACCAAGGAATTTTTGAAATTTTCGTACGTGTATGTGGGGCTTCCTGGTTCCAAGAGATTCTTTCCAATGCACTTGAACCAACTTAGCGCTTGGCCCTTCAAAGCGCTGGTAGCAAGAGCGACTTTCTGAAATTCGTGAACTGGATATAGCATGAAGTGGAAGTTTAGCTTTTCCAGGAAATTAATTACGGCTGTCTGCCGTCAAAACTTGCCGCTGGCTTCATGGCTGCCCGCATGGTTTGTACGATGTAGCCAAATCCTTCTAGGCCAGGAGGTGCTATCTCAGGATTCTGGACAGGTACAGCAGGTATCTCAGGTTCGTTTTCTTGTCTTTCAAGCCATCCTCTTATTTTTCTTCGGGCGCCAGTGTCAGGACTGAGTGTTCTGTGCATGTTCTTGGCAAACATCTTAAAGTAACTCCTTAAAGTCCTGATCTGGAACAGGGAGCTGAATGCAGCTATGTTCTGGTTGTAGATACTGTGCTTAAGTTGTAGAATAACTGCACTTGAAATGGATTTAAAATCCTCTTTTATTAAATCAATATTATTTACAAATCACTTCCGAACTCGGGAGGGATACAGAAAGTAAAAGAACACACTTGGGTCTAAATGAACAATCAGATAAATTTAAACTAAAACTAAATAGAAATTTAATCAAGCTTTGCTCACAGAGCTAATCGCGGAGTTGGCCTCTAACTAAATGGTACGTACCGTCTTTTTCTGAAAATAAGACATCCTCCGAAAATAAGCCCTATCGTGATTTTCGGAACTTTTTGTAAAATAAGACATCTTCCGAAAATAAGCCCAACCGTGATTTTCGGAACTTTTTGTAAAATAAGACTTCCCCCGAAAATAATCTTTAGTTAAAATAATGTGACAAAAAGAATTCGTTAAAAAATGCTGTTGATTTATTAAGCAATAATCTGTTTAGCTTTCCTAATACTTGTATTTCAGAGAAATGTTTGAAACAAAATATTCCGAGAAATTAATTGTTTACCTCTACAGCTCGTTTCAAATTAATTCTTGGAATTTATCTTAAAAATACAACATAAGGCAGCAGTCTACATTGAGCGACAGTGCAGGTATACAACGTTCATTCATTTCAGTCTTGTAAGTCTGATTATTTCCTCATACGTAATTTTATTTAAAAATAAAGTGAATAATTTTTAACCCCAGTTAAAATGAGTACAAAACGAAAGAGCTATTCCGTCGAGTACAAAAAGGGAATCGTGGAAGACTCCAGGGGTGTAAATCTTGTAGCATTCTGTAAAGAGAAGATGCTGGATCTCCGTATGGTTCGTAAATGGCGTGCAGACTACGATTACCTGTGTCAACTGGTGGACCAAGGAAATGAGAAAAAACGCAGAGTTGGATCAGGTCGGCAGCCATTATTTTCTGAGTTGGAAGATTGCATCTAGGAATGGATTGCAGGCAGGAGAGCAATGGCTTTGGTTGTGCGCAGGGCTCATATTCAAAAATTTGCCCTTGAAACAGCAATTGAATTTGATATATCCACAGAAGAATTTAAAGCATAGTCACACTGGTTGGACAACTTCCTTAAACGATATAAACTGTCTCTAAGGAGATCAACAACATTGTTTAAGCTGGAAGACAATGAAGTTGTTAAGCGTGCACTTGCGTTTAAGGTTTTTGTTGATGGCATTGATTTTTCGAAATACCAACTCTCCAACATGATTGCTATAGATGAGACCACGGTATTCCTAGGCCAAAGAGCTCAAACGAAAGTTCACCACAAAGCTTCTTCGTCAATTTACGTTCCTTCTACCGGTTATGATAGTGCACGTGTTATCTGTATTTTGGCGATTCGTCTAGATGGCAAGAAAGTACCGTTATTTTTAATCACTAAAGTTAAAAAAGACCAGATTAACGTGTTTCAGGAATTTATGTCATTGAAAGTGAAAAAGCCTGGTGCACCCAAGCAGTTATAAGAAAGTGGGTTGATTTTACGCTGCCACCACTGTTGAGAGGTCAGAATAGAGGTTTACTAGTTTGGGATTCAACCAGTACTCACCGCGCCAAAGACATGAAAAACTTCCTTGCTAAGAGGAAGATTGATCAAATAATGATTCCGGCAGGAATGACTGGTTACCTCCAGACACTTCACATTGCAATAAACAAGCCATTCAAGGATCATTTGCGGATGGAAATCAATGACTATATTGAAAACAGAATGGTGAGAAATCATCGAGGTAATTTTGTAAAACCAGGCTTACAAGAAGTTGTGAATTGAGTAAAAAATTCATGTTACAAAATAACTGATAGTGATGTTTCCAATTCAGAATTTTATTTATGATGATGTTCCAGAACAAGATGACATGACTGTAATTGAATAAATTTAAATTTCTGTATTCTGTGTAAAATAAGTAATTAATAAAAATATATAAATATACTTCTATTTTTGCCCTCCCCCGAAAATAAACCCTAGCGCATATTTTGGACCAAAAAAGAAAGTAAGACAGTGTCTTATTTTCGGAAAAAAGACGGTAGCAAGAATTACTAATACTAGCGCACTTGAATTTATTTCAATAAGCAATCACGTAGCAAGCACTATGGCTTAGTATTTAGCTGCTAGCTGGTCAGGGGAACGTCGAATAGAATGACCGCGATCTGAGACTAAAAGCTCTCTCACACTGAGAGGTTTCTTCCACTGGTTTAAATAGTCATTGGCTCCACTTCAAATTAGCATAAGCTGAAAACGCGCGCTTCTTCTGACGGGAAGTTGAAACTGAGAAGAGATAGAAAGATTTAAATTAAAATAAAACTTTGTTAGTTTAACTAAAACCTTACAACTTTTATGAGGGTCCTGCACAATACATTTGGAACAAGTTTTTGAGTGAACACAAGATTAAAAATCAGCTGCTTATTTTTTTTTTCCTAAAGTAACTCTTTTCCTGAGTTACTTTCGAAAATGCTCCCTTTCAAAATTCAGTATCATTTTCAATAATAACTTTTGTTAGTATTAAAAAAAGAATACATTCTAATAATTTCATTGTCGCAGAATATTTTGTATGGTACTTTCGGAAAATTATAAAAGAATGAGATATTTGTATAAGGAGATATATTTTATTCTCTTTTGTTGCTAGTTTTAAGGTTAGGATATACAGATACAGAAAAACACGCAAGGGCTATCTGCCTAGTAGGAAAGATGCCTTTGCGGAGGACCTTTCTAAAGGAAAGTGGTTCACATTCACCTAACATAAGGGAAACACCCTGAAAACCAACCATGCAGCTAACCCATCCGACTGGGAGCGAACTCCCAGTTTGCTGTGATAAGAGTTTTTTTAAATAAAAATCATTTTAGAACTACAAATGATTAATTTTGCATTTAAGAAATAGTTCTGTTCTATCAACATAATACTCTGTAATAGGTGACTTTGCAAACAAATGTAATAATAATAATACAGTTTTAAAATGACGGAATAAAAATTGTTTTCAGAGGTAAAGGTAGATTTTTAATTTATTTTCCTCTATGTCATTTTAACATTCAGTCATTTGCTTATATCAAGAGCAGAGAAAAATTCAAAGACTGCCTAGGCGGACATACTCAGGGTCCGCCCCAGGCAGCAAATGTTCTAGCCATGCCGATTATATCACCTTCAATCTCTGATTTATCATTCAAATTCAAGAAATTTACAGAACAGAATATAGCTTTTCTAAGACAATCTTCAACATGTCCAAAATATTTGGTTTTCTATGAAGACGATTATTTAAAATCAATGTTTTATGTATATTTTCAGAAAGACTGATCATTTTAAGAGGTGGTCGTCTGAAATTACCACACACAAAATTTAACTATAAAACGACTGAGCTATATTTTTATTTTACCGCTCTTACTACTTTTAATGTGGTAAAAATTTTATAATGTCCGATGCTGAGTAGTCAAATGAAAATTCCTAAATAAGACACGAATAAAAATATTACCAATGCAATACATGGACACCCCCCAAAAAAAAGAAAAAAAGAAAAAGGGATAGGTTTGATTACTAATAATTGTTATCCGATAGTTTATAATCTTATCGAAAAGTGAATCAGCATCTTTAAATATTGCAAATGAAATTTACTAAATATACAGAAGGCAATGAACGATCAGAAAGCATTAATTCATTACAGCGCTAACATTGCACAAGTGAATGATACTATTTTCTAAGACGATCACTGAATGTATATCCTTTCTGCTTTAAAAAAAGCCCATAGAGCCCCTACGAAGTCTTTTTCTATTTTCCAGTATTCCAGATTATGTTTATAGCTTAAGGGGTTGTGTTATTTAAATCCTAATGCGGTGCTGCTATGGTTAACTGGGCCATTAGCTTCAACTCTGTTTGGCAAAAAATTTCATTTTCACTTCCGCGAGAATCCTGCCAAAGATAGTAACTCGTAATTCTGACATCAGAAATCCAGTTCAACAGTCAGCGTCATCTGTTGCCAAAAGACTACTTGCATATTTCTCAAAATTTACTCTTAAAAATCATCGAAACGAAGATAAAAAACAATCAAACTCTTAAACAAAAAATAGAAATTAAGCATCCAAGGAAGAAAAATCCACGAATAATAGTATATAACATACCCAAAAATGTACCAAAAGAAGTTCTGATCCAAAGCATGGTTGCACAAAATGAAGGATAAAAGCGGAACTATTAACAGTCCGCTTCTCAATAAAGGCAAAAGAAAATAATCATTGGGTCATGCCTAAATTTGGGAGAGATTTAATGTAAAAGAGCACTTCAAACCGGTACAATATTACACATGTTGACAATGTGGGCACATTTAGCACAAAGTGTACGACAGAAGAAGCCTATGGGTTGTGTGGAGAAGTGGGGCACAACTACAGAACATGTAATAGTACGCATAAAAAATGCTTAAACTGTGCAGATAGAAATGCAAATAAGGAAGCAAACATTCCAACAGATCATACGAGTTATGACAGAAATTGCCCAACCAGACTTCTAGAAACTGAAGAGCTAAAATGAAGGATTAATTATGCATTTTAGCTCTTATTATGGATAAAAACGCTACAACTGCTCCTCTAAAAGCCTTGCAAATCAACGTTGCACACTGCCAACTGGCACGGCACAGCTTAAATAGAAACTACGTGCGTACGACATGGCATTTGTTTAAGAAACTTACTGTATTCAAGAAAAACCAATGGTTTTGCACTTTCAAATAAGATGCTATAAGAAGATCATACAGCACATCCTCGCTCTGTGATCTTATTTGCAAATCCAAACATCACTATTCTAAAAATTTTTGCCTCAAGGAAAGTAGTTTCAATACTGATCAAACAGTCGATTCGAAAAATATATATTATAAGCAGTTATTGTTCTCCTTCCTGTGACCTCACAGAGAACCTACAATGTGTAGAAGAAAAATTAAGAAAGTATGATTGTGATACTATCATTATAGGAGACTTCAATGCCAACAGCACCATATGGGGTTTTCCGTTTGAGGATCCAAGAGGAAATGAACTATGAGAATCTTCAAATACACATAATCTATTCATAGAAAATGAAACAAACAGCCCACCTACCCACTCATATAGCAGAGGTAGGACTTGGATAGCAATGGTAATGATAAAGGTAATGGATTTCCTGGCGCAAAACCTTTAAGGTTATGGGCGCCGAAATACATGTCAAAAAAACATCAGATTTTAGCATTACGCAAACACAACAAACAAGAACAAATTTAAAGCTTGATGGCACTTTTAAAATTGAAAGATGAGAGAAAATGATGAATTCTGAAGTAAATTGTTAAACTTCAATTATGAAACATTAATAAAAAACACAAAGTATGATACATTAAAATTACAGCATTGAAATTCCAAGCAATAATATTAAAAAGAAGTCAAATTAAACAATAAAAATCCGTCTCTTTCAGATAATCAAACTAATTATCATTTACCTCTTTCCCGATAATACGGTCAAGAGGCAAGTCACAGTAGCTAAAATACCTTAAACGAAGTTGTTTAAAATCAGGACATTCAATTAAAAAATGACGCACGGACACTATTACAACTAAACACTATTACAACTTGAACAAAGAGGTTCACTCTCCGCCTTCAAAAGGTAACTGTGCGTGACCAATTCTTAAGCGAGTTAGCAGAACTTCTTCCTTACGGTTCCTAGTGGTCTCTCAGTTTTCTACTTTAAGTTTGATGCTTCTCAATTTATTTAAGAGCTGACTATCCCAAAATGTTTGCCATTTATTTGGTATTCCCTGCTTGATGACCACTCTAATATCGCTATAGGAAACAAGCTGGTTTGATAAAACTGTAGCAGACTTTGCTCTTTTGTCTGCCAGCTCGTTGCCTTTTATACCTACATGGCCAGGGATCCAGCAATAAAATTTCATATCTTCGGTTCCTTAATTTTTGATGTAAACATAAAGTGTCTATTATTAAAGGATTCCAGATGTCAGACTTACAAGCTAACGCTTTAAGAGCACTTAATGAGCCTGAGTAAATGCTGAATTTCTTTTCGAATTGCTTTGAGATAAACATGAGAGCAGAATACAGAGCGGCCAATTCAGCGCTAAATACAGAACAGGCATCGTGCAATCTTTTAGCTTCCGTATACTCTCTTACTACGAGCGATATTCCTACATGGCAGCTGATTTTGACCCCTTCTGTGTATATAGCGATAAAAGTGCTGTATTTCTCCCTGTGTTCGAAAAACATTTTCCTGTATAATATCTCATTTGTATTTTTCTTATCCAGATGCTCAAATACATTGAGAAGCTCAATCTGTGGATTTTCCCACGATGGAACTTCAAGTTGCTTAACTGGCTGGACCATCACATCTGATAAGCAGTAAATTTCCAACAGTGATTCACATCTTTCAAAAAACGGGAGAGTGTTAAGAGACCGCGCAGAGAATAAAAGTTTATAACTGTCATCAAGCTTACAGACCTGGAGAGGATGATTAGTTTGTGAATTAATTATAAAATACTGATGAAGAGACAATTGCTCACGCCTTAACCCAACAGCCGGTTCGTAACAGTCAATATACAGGCTCTGGATAGGAGATGTTCTGAACGCTCCAGAACAAATCTCAGAGCCTGATGATGAATAGGATCTACGTGCGGATTCATAAACAACTGAGCCATAATCTAATCTAGAGCGAAGGAGCGCTCTATAAATACTAAGTAAAGAGGAACGCTCTGCGCCCCAGGAGGTGTTCGCGAAGACTTTTAAGAGGTTTAAAGTTTTGAAGGATTTTCTCGCAAATACTGAACATGCGGAAGGAAGGTTAACTTTCGGTCGAACATCACTCCTAAGAACTTTACTTCTAATGTAACAGGAATCTCTGATCCAGAAAGATACAACTTGGGCTCAGGATGAAGACCTCGCTTTTTAGAAATGTGCATACAAACCATCCTCTCTTTTGAAAACACAAATCCTTGTTTTTCAGACCATTTCTGGATTCTGTTAATAGCAATCTGCAACTGCCTCTCAACATACCTCATATCTGCACCATAGCAATTTATCTGGAGATCATCAACGTACAATGATCCTGAAACTGTAGGAGGAAGTTCCCTTAAAACAGAATTTATTTTTAAATTAAACAAAGTCACACTTTAAACGCAGCCTTGAGGCACACCCTCTTTTTGTTCAAAGTCATTTGACAAAACAGAGATAATCCTTACTTGAAAAGCTCTTGCCTTCAAAACGTTCTGGATGAAAATTGGTAGGTTGCCACACAAGGCACTAGCATAAAGATCCTGTAAAATACCATATCTCCTCGCCTTATCATAAGCCTTTTCGATGTCAAAGAAAACAGCAAAAAGATGGTTTCGTTTTATGAAGGCTTTACAAATAGATGTCTCCAATAAGAGCATATTATCTATCGTCATCCTTCCTTTTCTGAAACCGCTCTAATAAGGGAAGATTATGTTGCCTTTTCTAGATAATAGACTAGGCGGCAGTTTACCATTTTTTCAAATAGTTTGCAAATACAGCTCTTAAGAGCAATGGGCCGATAGTTCGAGAGATTCTTCGGGTTTTACCTGGCTTGGCTATGGGAATGACAACAGCTCTCTTCCATGCATTGGGAAAATTTTGCTCCTTCCAAACTCTGTTGTAAAGAGTGAAAAGGGCAGTCAATGACTTACATGAAAGATGCTTCAGCATTTCATAATCCATACCATCTAAACCCGGGCTAGATCTAGGTGTCTGCATCAAAGCTGTTCTTAGCTCAGAAATTGTAAATTCCGCGTTATATCGCTCGGAGGTGGGAGAGTTGAACTGAATGGGAGTTTTTCAGAGTTTCACTTCAGAGAAAGAAATGCCGCCGGGTAGTGGCTGTCACTAGAAACAGCAGCAAAATTCTCCCCAATCACATTCGCAATTTCTTCTGATGCACTGATCATTCGGCCATCTTTTTAAAGAAAGGAAAGTGTGTGGTCTTTGTACAGTCCACATGCTTTTCTAACTTTTTCCCACACTCGTTTACTTGACATAGAGGATGTTATTCCAGACACATAGAACATCCACGAATTCCTCTGGCTTTTCCACCTCACTCTTCTTGCAACTGCTTTAGCTTTTTTGAAGGCAGTAAGGTTTGACACAGTGGGGTATTTATGAAAAACTCCCCAAGCTTTTCTCTGTTGCTTCAGTGTATCTTGGCATTCACGGTTTCACCATGGCTTTGAGTACTTTGGAAGCTTTGTTGGTGTTTTGGAGATAGAGACAGTAGCTGCTTGAATAATGACATCCGTGACTACTTTCACAGCGTCGTCGATTGGCACATCTTTTCTGTGATCTCTGCGAGAGACGAGGGGTTCCCAGTCTGCCCTAGTAAGTATGAAATGGGGAACTCTTGACATGGGATTTTTTTCATCTCGTGTGATAGATAGCAGAATCGGAAAATGGTCACTATTATAAGGATAATTTCCAACACTAAATATGGAGAAAGGCAAAAGAGATGGGGAACAGATGGCAAGATCTAAGACGTGAAAACTCCTGGTAGGTTCATGGAAGTAGGTGTTCTGTCCGCTATTCAGACGAAGGCAATGGTCTTCAATCATTTGCTCAATTTGTCTGCCTCGCGAGTTTCTATCCCTACTTTCCCAAAGTGGACTATGTCCATTTAAGTCCCCTATAACGATAAAGGGTTCAGGCAGCTGCTTTATTAGGTCGTCTAATTCCAGTTGAGTGACATGATGATTTGGAGGCAAATAAACAGAACAGACTGAAAGTAAGCTCTGTATATTTACTTGGATGGCAACAGCTTGGAGGCGTGTAGATAGAGGGGATACTCAAGTGAAGTCAGGAGGCCGACCCCCCCGCTCACGTGCTCACCTGCAAGATTATCTTTCCTCATGAAACAGTACCTCCGATGCTTAGCTTGTTGAACGGGTTTTAGTAAGGTCTCTTGAACTGCCAAGCACACAGGGTGATGTAAATCTATCAAATTTTTTTACATTTTCAAGATTTTGGTGGAAACCGCGACAATTTCATGAAATGAGGGTGGCCATTACGCTTGTTGTTTGTTCTTTCGGTGCTGTTTTTTAGATTTTCGTGGAAGCAGGTGTTTTGGGATATCTAGCCCCTCTTCCACATCTATCTCAGAGTCTATGCTGTCTGAGCTGATGCTAGGAGTTGGATAGACATTGCAATGTCTAAAAGTAAATGGCAATGATCCTATTATATTAGATTGGACTGTACTAGACGAAATCTCAGGTTGTGATCACAACTACATCTCCTTTAACATCGGAATCAACCTTGATTTTACCCTATGGAGACGAAAGTTCAATTTACTAAAAATGGATTGGCTAAAGCTGAAAACAAAACTCAGTGATACTTTTGGAAATATCTCCATTGATTCACTAAATGATTCTAAAGACTTAAACGATGTAATAACCGTTTGGACAGAAAAGATTCAAAGATCTGCTCTGATCTACAACCAAATTCAAAAAATAATTCTACAACAAATCATAAAGGAGTTACATGGTGGAATATCAAACTTCAAAATAAAGTCTAGAGAAAATGTTATCAGTGTTGTATATGGGACGAAAATCTCTGTGAACAATACAAGATTTCTTTCAAGAAAAATCTTGCAATTTACAAAAGAGAACTCTTAAAGTCAAAAAGACAATATTGGAGAAAGCACTTAAGTTCTATCTCACCCAGTTCTCCACTTGGAACTCATTATGAAATTGCTAAGGGTGCATTAAAACATCCTTTTAGCTAAGTAAACTATAAAAAACGGATGGTACATGAACTCAAACCATAGAAGATACCATAGAATTACTAATACTACTACATCATTTTCCTCTAGACATCACAGTAGATGATCTGGACTATTATAAATCTATACGAAGGGACATTCAGCAGCCATTCTATACAGAAAATGATATTCCTTTCACAACAGAAGAAGTTGCTAATGCAATTCATAGTCTCAACCCAGAAAAAGTACAGGGGATTGATGACCTTCCAAAAGAGATAATTTATGATTAATATGAGAAGTATTCCTGGCAAATCCCTATCTAATGATGGCATACTTTAACAAGCTCCTTAAACGTGGATTATTTCCAAAATACTGGAAAAAGGCGCAATTCGTTCTATTCATTGAGGACCCATACAAGGTTGACTCATATAGACCCATCTGCTTGCTAACGGCATGGAGCAAGGTCTATGACAGACTTATCACCTCACGGTTAAGTTACTTCCTCTTTTCAAACAAAAAACTAATCTCAACTCAATACGGCTTTATACCAGGAAAGAGCACAACAGATGTTATAAAAGAAATAATAAATTTTGTTGACCAAAGTAAAGAACAAAAACAGCACATTGCATTGTTTCACTGGAGATCAAGATGGCATTCAATAATATGTGGTGGTCGCCACTAAAATACGAACTAAAGCGACTAAAATGTCCACGAAATCTATATCAAGTTATTAATGATATGCTAAAAGATCGCACAATAATTTATAAATATCAAAACATAGAGGTGAAACAGAAAAAAGAAGAGGGATGTGTACAAGGATCCAACTCGGGTCCTTTATTTTGGAATATAATAATGTATACTGCACTAGAACTGAATTTCGGAGAAGGAATAAAATCCCAGGCCTATGCCGATGACCTGATTCTATTAATCTCAGGATCCTCTGTGGCTCAAATAGAACAAAAAGCGAAATGGTCTATTTCAAAGTTAATGCAGTGGACTATAAAATATAAACAAGAATTCTCAAAGGAAAAATCCACATTGCTATTCCTCCCATACAGAAGCCCTAGATTAAGACCTCCAAAAATCGCAATTGGAGGAACAAATGTAACTACAGTAAAAGAAATGAAGTATCTAGGCCTCACATTAGATGGAAAGCTCTCATGCTTCCTCATATTCACTACCTAAAAAATAAGATTGGAAAAATAGTCGATAAACTTAATCTTATGAAAAGTCTCTCTAAATTAGTATTGAAAGAACTTTACAAAAGTGCTTTAATAAGAATTGCAGTATATGCCTGTCAAGCTAGGTGAGAAAAGCCAACAGCAAGAATGACAGACAAAATCCCAAAAATTCAACGTCCAATACTACTGGCGCTAACTAGAGGCTACAAAACCCCCTCCACTCCATCCCTACAAGTGCTTTCAGGAATACTGCCAATAGATATCCAACTGGATATGGAGTCCTCATACTTAAAACTGAAAAATCAGTAGAAAGACAAACTTTTACAATATCTCATTTTCATCTCAAGACTTCGAAAAAGAAATCCCAAAAAGGACTATTCATCCCGCCCACATCCAGATGTTCTCTTGGAACACCAATCCACCACAAAATAGAGAACTAGAAATTTTCACAGATGTATCAAAAAATGGATTCTGAAGTTGGAGCAGCTTTCTGTGTATTACAGGATGAAAAGATAATAATACACAAGAACTCCTTCAGGCTCAAAAATTACTGCACAGTATTTCAAGCTGAAATTAATGCAATTCATCACATGTTAAAATGAATTAAGAGAAATCATATTTCTCAACCATGTCTTTTCTTTTCAGATAGTCAAGCAGCCCTGAAGGCAATAACAAAATTGAACACAAAACTGGTCAAACATAGTCCAAGACGTAAGAAAATGTCTTATGCAGACAAAAGTAAAACTGCACTGGATAAATGGTCACGTAGGGCATAAAGGCAAACTTCTTTTGCGAACTGGCAGGCCAGTATGCGAAAGAAGGAATCAATCAAGGATATCCTCTAGAAGTAAAAATGCCAGTTAGTTATATAAAGAATAGACTGAAGCATGGAGCCACATTAGAGTGGCAAAGAAGATGGGACAATATGGAAATAAGTAGACACACACCCAGTATACTTTCTAAGGTCAAGGCCTCAAGACTGTGTTTTCTTCTTGATGCAGATCTTTATGGGGCCTGCAGCTTTCCCCTCCTACCTAAATATATAGACTGATGAACGCTAAATGTCCATGTGGACTTAGGACAACAGATGCAGTCCATATTCTAGTAGAAAGTAAAGATCTCATAGAATTAAGACAAAGATTCATAAAAAGAAATACATCCATAAACTCCTTTCGATCACTGTCACAAAACAACAAGGGTTGCAAACTGATAATAGATTTCGTGAAATTTGTATATGATAATGAATCTCAACTGTATTCTAACAATTAAATCACATAACCTACGGTGCATTTTCTTCCTATGATAATTTTATATTTATTATACTTTATGATGATGAATTTTAACTGTACCTTAGCAAATAATTTCACATAACCTATTACTTTGTACTTATTGCATTTTGAATCCTGAATTATATTTTTAAGAAATCTCAACATTTTCGGAAAAATTTCTATTGTATTGTAAAATATGCAAATTGTATTATGATTTGTGTACTTTCAAACTGTAGATTAAAATTTGTGTATGTTGTAATATTCTGTAAATAAACAGTTTGGTGAGGCCAACAAATCTGTCCAGACAGAGATATGTCTTTTTCCTGATTTGGCACTCTTTTAAACTCAAAATTTAATGGTATATTCTAAATTGTTAAGCCGTTTTGGCTTATACAGTGATACCTCTTTAAAGTGGTCAGGACTGTTCTTGATTGCTTGTTTAAGTGGTAGAGCAGCCACCATACTGCGATCTAACTTTCACCATAATGGTTTGGTACTGTCGCGTCCTTCAGGTCTATGTAGAATACTTTGGTAAGTGATCACACCAATAGCTTACACCTAGGCAGGTACTTAGAAATCACAAATCAATGTTATTACTACATAAGAGATATGGGCAGGTCTGAAACTCTGCATTCTGATCACATGCAGCTGCTGTGTTCTATTGCCGTAACCACATCAGCATTTCGTACCCCAAAACATAACACTACACACAGCTGGGCTTAGTTTCCTTTTTAATACTGCACAGATACAAAATTCCAGCAATATTCAAAGGCATTTTACTTAAATTGTAAAGTTACAGAATTATTTTATTTTGAAATATGATCTTCCTTAAATTAATCTGAATATGGAGTAAGCAGTTTTGCAAATACTCCATCACTGTTAAAAAGACTGCCTTTTGTGTGTGTGTGTAAATGTGTGACACAGTGAGTAAATCTGTTGAACATTAGGAAATCAATTCAAGTTTAGATCTTGGCAAAAAGGCTACCTGCAAGGGTGTGTTAACAGATATTCCCCATGTGCACCATAAATATGAAGCAGTTTCTCTTATAAAATTCTCCATACTAGCATCCCACCCTTTAGGCAAATAGCCAATGCATTGTTTTGCTGTTTCTGACTAAAATAACCATAAATTTTTATTCAGTTAATAATTCAATCATTTTTCAGAAATTAATTATAGTGCGATTTTTCCTTTTATGTTAATACGAATGAATTTCCTTACGAATGTCATATACAGAACACTCTTAGTATTAGGATAGCTTTTCTGTTTAATACAATAGCTTTGCCTTACTAAATGGACATTCACTGTAAACTAAACCACTGGTAAATACTGTTGGTGATGAAAAAATTAAATGACTGAACTCATCAGTCATTAAACTTTACATCACCAATGGCACTGCCTAGGGTGCAGAGCACATATGGTGACCAATAATAAGGAAAAGGAAAGATAGTACATAAACAACTAAGTATTACACAGGAGTCAAAATTCTTTACCTTTCAAGAGCAAATTTGTTGAGGAAATAATATTATGCTTTCATAAATGAAGCATAATAATATTTCCTCAACAAATTTGCTGACGTTGATACTGAGACGTTAAGTAAAAGTTTTGAGATAATTAATGCAAAACAAAAATATTTAATAATTTTAAAATTTCTTTAAAAAATATGCTAAATATTGATTTCTTATTTCACGGGAGTCAAAATGGACTCGCAACTAGCATAAAGCACTGTATTGTTTGGGTGATGAAAGCAAAATTAAGTAACTAAATTGATACTTCAATATTATCCCAACGACTGGCATTATTTAGTATAAATTACAGATGACCATGTCCTTCAGAATTCTGCAGTAACGACTGGCAACCATTATCAAAATTCTCACCAATGGTAGATGAGATAATATGTATGTACCACTAAATTATTTTTTTTTTTTTTGAGTTCAAAATATCAGTTGCTTTGCTGAGTGTAAAACACTATTTTGCCAGGAATAAGAAATCAATATTTAGCATATTTTTTAAAGAAATTTTAAAATTATTAAATATTTTTGTTTTGCATTAATTGTCTCAAAACTTTTACTTAACGTCTCAATATTAACGTCAGCAAATTTGTTGAGGAAATATTATTATGCTTCATTTATGAAAGCATAATATTATTTCCTCAACAAATTTGCTCTTGAAAGGTAAAGAATATATATATGTATTAAAATTTTAATTTAAAACCAATCTTAAGATTGCTGAAGTGTTAAAGATTGAATTCTGCCAAAATCTCTTTTAAACGATGCTTTGTTTGCTGGCAGTTTTGTTATACAAGGATAATTTTGGCTTTGGAAAATCATAATCAGTATATTTTATTAAGCTGCTTTAATATTACTGGTTAGTGTTAATAATAATGTTAGAGCAAATCAAACTGAAATAATTTTTCCACTCAGTAAAAATTTCAGTTGCACTAGCGAAAAATCCTCTTAAAAGTTGCTCTAAATGATATACTAATTATAAAATAGTTAAAAAAAAAATATAAGTAATATATATCTAATTATAT
>KK116741.1:3192-24382 GCA_000611955.2 Stegodyphus mimosarum | reverse complement strand
GATTGCTGAGGATTTAAATGATCTTCATTAATCAGGTGTAAAAAAACAAAAAAGAAAAAACATTAAAATGCTTATTTATTTATAATATAAAATACAATAAAAACATTATAATACATTTATAATTAGAATTTTAAATATCTGGGTCCACAGGCTCTTTGAATTCTTCATTAGAAAAGAAATCTGCTAACATGTGTTTGGGTATCTCAGAACCTCTTATTTTTATGGCATAACATGCATTTTCAACTTTCTGCAAACTGCATTTTAAAGTGTACAGCTTACGTTTTAGGTCTTTTGAATAGTTACTGTTTACTAAAAATGCTTCATAAATATTCTGTAATACTAAACATAACTCAAAAGGTTCTTGAATATTTCCACTTGCTACACTATTTATACATTTTCTCATCAATTCTCCAGTTAAGTCTGCAATTCCTAAAATAAAATCAGTTGGCGTCAGTATAACAGACAAGGGTAGTTCAGCTTTCATATATTTTTCTTTTTCATCAGCATCTTCATCAATCTAGAATGGGAGGAGGGGGGGAAAAGAGTAACTAATCATAGTTATAATAATGAGGGTTTGCAAATACAATATATTAAAAAAAATATACAAGGCTCATTAAATGAAAGTGAGCCTGTGGTTTTAATGGCATTACCCACATGCAGATTTCTCAGAGAGATGGTTGTGCATGTTAGAAATCTAATTTAAAACAGTTAGCAGTGATGTGTAATTGAGTGACCCAGCAAGTAATGTTTTGTCACAGATTCCTTTAAACAGGCTCAGTGCATAGAAATCCAGTTTTGGTCAGTTGAAAATGTCAGTGGATCTGGCATTTACATTCAGATGAAGAATATGTACGAAACTACATGTATGTCATATAGTGCACTGATTTTAATCATGGATATGTGAATGCAGCTGATATGCCATGACCAGATCAAACACATTTAGTCATCACTGAAGAATCAGTTGCTGCACTGGATCCCTTGCAAAGAATAATTGTTTAATCTAGGAGATAGCTGACAGGTTGCCTCTGAGTAATGGAAGTGTTAATACCATTCTACGTGGAAAGGTATAATGTTGATGAGGTTCAAGAAATAACCAAAGAATGGTTCTACAAGAGAGGAGGGGGGAGGACCCACTTTCATTGCTAATGGTATTCATAATCTCATGGACCAATGGTGATAGCCATCATCTGGTGAACCTCATGGCTTATTTCAACCCAGGAGGTGATTATGCATAGACAACTGATAATTTGTTGTATAATCAGGGACAAAATTAAGCTCATTAAATTAGCTTAAAATGAGAAAATTAGGCAGAATTAGTTTAAAGGTACGTTACTCTTGTGCACTTTTGTACATTTATTTAACCAATAAAGTCAGTATATTTATGCAGATATACTATAAACTACTCTTCAGTTTACAAGCATACATGTATGCAAACTGTAAAAATTTATTACAGTACTGTTTTCATTTCAGTGCATCTTAAGGATACAGTGTGTCATAAAAAAAAATTTTAAAAAAAAAGAAGAAGAAGAAAGAAGGAGAAATTACAACTATAGCACTGTACTCACCAACGTTAAAATTATCTGGGTATAGGATAAATGACGTGTTTGTCAGAAACTATTGAAATACTGTCTTGTAAGACTTAGAAAACTGTACATCACTACTAGACACACTAGAAATCAAAAATAAAAAGATAATATAGAATTCCCCCTTCCCAAGGTTTAAAGATTCATGAACTGATAATGGAAAATGGGTGAAGTTACAAGGCACTAGTATTTCTCACCAAGTTCTTTGCATCAGTTAAACGGATAAGCTGCATGAGGTTTTTGCTGTTTTTCTCATATGTAAAGTAACTACAAGGGAGTTTTCTTTACAATTCACTATGAAAGTAACTCTTCTCATAGGCAGTAGTCTAGTGCGGTTTTCCAGTCTGATAATCCATTCCATATGTTGATAACTAAACAGCAGTAGTATAACTGCTTTATAATAGCAAGATAAATGTAACTGATATGACTGCTTTCTGATAGCCTAGTATACATGCTATTAAATCAATAAAATTTTTATGACACACAGTATAATACAAGTTCATAAAAGTTTTAGAAACACTTAAAAAAAATCTGATGTGTACACCACATGACTTCCTTGCATGGAATATTAAATTACATGAATTTTGCTTTTTCATTTAAACTTAGTGGATTAAATTAAATCTACTTCATAAATAGCGCATAAATCACAATAAAATAAATGCACTCTTTAAAATTCGCTATATTTGTTTACCATAGTGACACTCTGGCACTAGGTTCCCTTAACAGTATTACATTTTATTCATTTTATAACTCAGAATGAAGAAAAAGTTATATCATCTGAAGAATTATCTAATTGTTTCCACATGTTTTTATAGTCAAATACTATAATAAATCTAAAACGATGTGTAAAAGAAATTAAACAAACGGAAAAAAAAAAAGAAACAGTTTTTCACAGACGATTCAGTATTTCTAATTCAGTTAATCTAGTTCTCACTTCGTAACTAAGCAAAAATACATAAAAACTCGAACTATCTATATTAAAAATTACGAAGCAAATCTTAAACACTTATTTCCTCGAATAAATTCCAGAACTGATTAAGCATGATTTAATTTGCAATAATAAAAGAAGGTGTTCTCTTTGTTATTGCGAAGCTTAGTTTCTCTAGATTGACAACAAATCCAATACTCTCCTAAGTTTCAAATGTAAACAAATATGTCCACAATGAGAAAAATGATTAGGCTTAGCCGCACTTAACACGTTTTAAATTGTTGATAATTCTACAAATTTTGCATGCAGATTTACTAAAGGCATAAAAACTTTAACCAGAAGATAAGAACAACATAATTCAAACATTTTTAAAGCAAAAAATGCACAATTTATCAACATATAAAAATAAAGAAACTGAGCTCACTGAGCCGAGTAACAGAGTGAATATATACATATATATATTTATATACTTTTGGTGCGGCCGATTGCAACCAAAATAGAAGGTGCACATCTACATGTTATAGCAGTCCTATATACAAATTTGAAGGATACTCATGAGGATACTCATTTTTGAGTTATGCGATTCATACATACATACATAGGTACATTTTTAAGAGATATATACTGGTAGAGAGCGTATCTGCAACCTCCAACCGGTTCCAGCATTAGTGTCACGTGACTGCTGGTCGAATTGTGAAAGTCCGGAACATTTCTAAAGAGACGAAAGCCGACATTCATTTCTACAGAGACGAAAGCCGACTGCTCCTTTGTAACATAAAATTTAAGAAAAAATGGTTATCCACTGCAGTGCTTATGGATGTAAAGAAAGTTTTGTAAGAGAAGGACCTGTAACCTTTCATAGGTAAGCTAAAACTGCATGATTTATTATTTTATTTTTAGTATTTTTGTCATTTTACTATCTGTGTTGAATTGGTTGGAAAGTTTCAGCCATACTGTATAAGAAAATTGCCCCTGTATATGGCATTTTCAACATGTATTATTAGCATCAAAATGTATTAAATACTGTGACATTATTTACTGGAATCACCCTTTACAAATAATTGAATTTTATATTCTTTTTCCGTGTACCCCGTTGAAATAGAAAGCTGTGCCAATTGGCGCTAACCTTTTTTCGCCAAGTCGTGCGCGTTTTGGTTTCGTAAAAAGTACTGCCTGCGATAAAAAAAAAAAAGTGCTATTAATTATTATTAAATTATTGAGAAAAGATTGTTTACTTTGAAAAAAAAATAAAAGCTGAAAATCTTGATTCATGCAATATTGAACATAAACATTTAAACAGGATTATTTTAAAAATCAGATTAATTTTATAAAGCTCAGTGCTTTACCATTATTTTCTATAAAATCAATTTAAAATAAAAATAATCTGGACTATAATTCTGTCTCATCTACGATGCTATTGGAAATTTATCATAATTGAAAAAGTGTGATGTGAAAATTTACAATATTTTAAATAACAATTATTTAAAAAAAAAAGGAGAGAGAGAATTTTTAACTATATTACCGGTTTGTTTTGTCTAATCCTAACGATAAATACTGAGTTGAAGTTTGTCATCTTTTGATACATATTCAATATAAAATATTTTAGTTAATAAGATGTGCTGATCCCCTCCCCCTGACATACACAGTGTGGAAATCAGTAATTAAGATTGCATTATTTTGTTCCAGTAATATAATGTCAAGAAAAGGCAGGTAGTGCTCATTTTAGAAGTTTAACCTAGATGCAGTGAAATCTAATGGAATTTGTTAATATAATATAATATAATTTTATGAAGAAAGAATTGTTGATGGCAAAAGCAAATTAACTTTGATCAACATTGCTTTGAGCTGAAATTTTTTCCCATCTACCATCATCAACAATCTAACTTGAGAGTGACTCAAATTTTCTTTTAAATTTGCACTTGACCCTTTTCTCCGGAAAGCACCCCTTGACCTGTAAGTTTGTTTCATAAGATGATGTATTACAAATTCTGTTTTTGAACGTATGTGCATTTGTAAAAGAATTTTAAGAGAACTTTAAGGTGGTCCAAAAGGACCCTTTTGGTTTATATTTCAATACAGAATTACAAAATAAGACTTCTCATGTAATAAAAAGTTAAGGGGGGGAATGCCACTCCCCATATACATACAATTACATCATTGTTTTGACTGTATTTACATTTCCTTCCAAAGAAAAATCACTACACCTTTAAAATTTCATGATATTTTTCAGCATGTACTTAAATTATTCTGAAAATTACCATTCTTCTGCAGTATACCTGTATGACATGGCCATACATATACGTGTGTAATTTATTACTTCATTTACTACTTTAGTACAATTAAGTTTTTTTATTATTATTATTTTTATTTTTTATTTATAGTTTCCCTAATGATCCAGAAAGGCAAAAACAATGGGAAGTACAACTGCGACATGAAAACTTTAAAGTAACAAATATTCAAAGCTATGTACAAAACATTTTTCTCCAGAGTACTTTGATAGAGCAAAGTTCAGAGGCACCTGGTTAAAGGTCACAACAATTCCAATATTATTTAATTAATTCCGACATTATTTAATTTCCCTGCACACTTACAAAAAAAAGTTTCTAGGCGAAAGCCACCAAAAAAACCACTTCAACCCAATCAAGATGAGTCTATGGAGTATTCAGAAAGTAAGTGATGTTCTATTTTCAATTTTAGTACCATATACTTAACATATTTATTTATGTGTGAGAGAGAGTCAAGGAAGAAACTGTACTTTGATTAAATCTTTACTTAATTACTTTGATTAAGTCTAACATAATATGCTGTGATGTAGTAATTTTTTCTTTGAATTCTATTAATTGTATTGGTTTCAATATGTTAATTTAAATATCATTTTTAGAGAGAAAAATAGTTTTGTAAGTAGGTGAATTTGCTGCAAGACTTAATATTCAGTTTACAATTTCCAGATGCTTGTAATTTATTTTTATATTTTTTATTTATCTTTGTTTCAATTTCATTTGTAAATTAAATTTGAAGAACTTAGCTTGAAAATTTTAAGCAATCGCTAATTGAAGCAACTAAAAGCTCCATATGAGTATGATTTATAAATAATAATTATTATTAATATCAATAATAATTATATTTAATATTTTGTCTTGAAATTTGTTTTAGGTTCAGAAAGTACATCTATAACTCCTGAAAGAAAGAAACGGCTGCATTACTTGAAAGATTTTAATGATGATGATGTTACATCCCCAAGCAAAGCAAAAAAAAAAGTTCTCGAAATAGCTCAGCACCAAAGTATCACCATGAAAAGAAAAATTAAATCGTTAAATAAACAGAACAAAAGACTGAAGAAGCGTGTGGCCTCATTAGACAAACTGCTGAAGGAGTTAAAAAATCAGAATTTAATATCTGATTCAGCATCAACAATTTTAGGGGTAAGCTTAACAGCTTTTTACAATATTCAGTTTTCTCACTCACTTACAATCAATCTCACTTACAATTATTTTATCTATCATTAGACAAAATTAGACAATTATCTCATTAGATGAACTGCTGAAGGAGTTAAAAAATCAGAATTTAATATCTGATTCAGCATCAACAATTTTAGGGGTAAGCTTAACAGCTTTTTACAATATTCAGTTTTCTCACTCACTTACAATCAATCTCACTTACAATTATTTTATCTATCATGTCCTGGAAAAATTATGCTTTTATCAGTAGTTTTGGTTTTTAACTATACTTAATTTAGGTTTAATCTATAAATGATGTTGCACTTTTTCACAATATTTTTTATCCTCCTTCCCCCCCCCTCCCTTTGCCGAATGTCAAGCTATTACATAAACAGATACTTCCAGTTCTGATTTGAAGCTGGGAAATACTGATCTAAATCATTTAGTAAGGACCAATAGAATTTTTACTAATGTCAGGAAAGTTGTTTTAACCCCAATAGAAAGAAATACCCTCAAATTCTTGTAATTTCAAAATTTAATCTACTGATTTTAAATGCTTTTATTTTAATCAAAATGTGATTCCCACTTTTTCTTACCTCCTCCCCCCTTGAGAAAATTGCACAAGCCCCCACTCAGAGCATGACACCATTTTTGGATGGCCGCCTTATCATGCATTCTAAGATATAATGAATACTTGCTGAGAATTTTCAAAATGTAATAATCAGAAATGTAACTTTGTCTAATCAAGTTATTCTTTGATTAAGGAAATGTTAAATCGTTTAATCAATTTTTTTTTTTTTTTTTTCCTTTTTCCATTCTGGAAGGAAGAGAGTCTACTTTTTAAACTATTTAATGAAGTTTTTATGCTGAGAAATATTAAGCTGTTATAACATCTCTCTTGTCAAAAACCAGATACTGGATAAAGTGGGAGAGAGGAAACTATGTCATACTGACCTAGAAGACCATAGTTGGACCCTGATTTAATGAACTCATTTGGGACCAAGAATTTTATTTGTGAAATCAGGAGTTACTCACTATATCGGGATCCAAAACAAAAAAAAGACAATCAGGGAAAAAAAAATTAGTTAAATCACAAAATTCAGTAAATAGAGGTTCGTTAAATTGAGATCCGACTGTAATGTGAATTGAAACAGACCACTCCTTGTTGTGCTAGTTTGTAATGCAATTTTGTCGAAGCACGTACAGAGTGCAATGTCACAGATTGTATTTTCATTAGTGTCATGAAAATATTACACCTGTAGGTTTTTTTATATATCTTTGAGGTGATCATTACATAAAAATACTATAAGTTATTGCAAAAACTCATATATGTTTGTTTTATTATGTTATATTTAAATTTTTATGTTTAATATTATATTAAAATCTTAATTTTTTTGCTTCCTTCCTCTAGTTGTCTGGAGCTGCAGGGGACTTCATCGACAGAATTGAATGTAGTAATTTAAGAGTTGAATATTCAGAAGATGTCTGAACATTTGCCATGACTTTAAATTTTTATTTGGCAAAAGCATATAATTACGTCAGACAAATGTTCAATGACAGTCTTCCCCATCCTTCTACCTTAAGAAGATGGTATAGTAAAATTAGTGATTACCCCGGATTTACGAAGGAAGCCTTACAATAATTGAAACTTAAAGCACAAGAAGCTTTAAAGATAAACAAAACCATTTATGGAGCTCTTATTGTCGATGAAATGGGAATAAGACAACATATTGAATGGGATAGAACTCGTCAACTGGATATGTTGACTTAAGCACTGACAGAGATGATGATGAGCTGCCTCATGCAAAAGAGACTTTAGTTTTCATGGTGAATGCCATTAATGGAAGCTGGAAGGTTCCAGTTTTGTATTTTTTGATAAACGGGTTAAATGCTCTAGAAAGAGCCAATTTTGTTAATGAGGCCTTTCATTATCTTGACGACACTGGCATAAGGATTTTAAGTTTGATATTTGATGGTTGCAGTAGCAATATTGCAACTGCAAATGCATTAGGTGCAAATTTACATAGCAATAATTTGGTGAATTATTTTCCACACCCTGTCACCGGAGACAATGTTTACGTCATAACGCATCCTTGCCATACACTGAAGCTTGTTAGAAATTGCTTGGCATCAAAAGGGTCCACTGTTGACTGTGACAGTGGCTTCATTTTGTGGTAGCATATAACCAATTTAGAAAAATTTCAAAAGGAGCAAGACCTTCATGCTGCAACAATGTTACGGGCACTGCACATAGAATGGTATTGTGAAAAAATGAAGGTTAAACTTGCAGCCCATGTTTTCAGTAATAGTGTTGCTGATGTTCTTTTATATTTAGAAAATGATTTAAAACACCCCACATTCATTGATTGTGCCCCAACCATAAAGCTTTTAAAAATATTCAATATTTTTACACCTTAAAAAGCAAAAGCCTATTAAGTAAATATTTTAAATCTCCAATTAAGCCCCCAAATAAAGATACTATATTAAATTTCTTAAATACAGCACAAGAATACATAAAAAACTTAAGAACAAGTAAAAATGGAGACTATATATTGCAGAGCAAAAGGAAAACAGGATTTTTAGTTTGCATCAATAGTATTAAATCGTTATATATTGCGCTGTGTGAAATTTCACTTCGCCCATTAAACCTTTTCCTCGCATACAAATTATCACAGGACCACTTTGAGTTATTTTTCAGTGCTATACGCACAAAAGGCGGTCACAACAACAACCCTACTGCAAAACAATATAAAGCAGCATATGTTCGCTTACTGATGCACCATTATATAATTAACCAATAAATAATATTGTAGTGCAAATTGCATTGTTTTAGACGACACAAATATTTTAAACGTAAGCAATTTCAACTCTACAGATACCTTTAGAGATGATTTTCATTTTTCTGAGAATTATGTTACTGAAGATCATTCTTTTGCATTAATAAGTTGTAAACAATTCTCAGACTTTGTTAGTGATGTTGTTGTATACATTGCAGGTAGTGTTGTTAAAAAATTGAAAATGCATTAAAATGTGATACTTGTATATATTCCCTATCTAATGTTGATTTAACAGTTGATTATACAAAAAATAAATTATTAGTTAGAAAAAATAGGGTGGATTAACAGTTCCATCAGCTAGTGTTGTGAAGCTATGTAGAGCAGCTGAGCAGTCCTTTCGAAACACCCAGGCTTCTGGTAAACTTAAACAGAAAAACATTATGGCTTCATTAATTTCCGATAGTGTTAAATGTGTAATAGAAAACTCTCCAAATATATTTTTAGGCACACATAAACATATTTTAAATCATGATCCTTTAGATAACCACAGAAGTTCTTTGATAAAAGCCACTCTGTTTGAATACCTGAAAATACGACTGTACTATGCAGGTAAAGTTGAAACAAAAAAACTTCAAAAAAAAAAAAAAAAAAGTACATAATGTTAACACAAAAATTACACTTTTTAAGGGACAATAATATTTTATTAATTTAAAAAAGGGGGGAATTAGATTTATTCAGCATTTTATTAGCACCTTTGAAAATCTTTTATATAGCTCACACCATATCTAAGACTTTATATAGACTTTATATATCTAAGACTTTATATATCACTTTAAAATATGTTTGGGTCACATTTTATAATTTACTTTTTGTTAATTCTAAATCTGGAAATGAGCTGACAATTTGTATACTAGTGTATCTTAGCTAATAATGCATCATTTAATCCTAATTTTTTAAATTTAAGCTAATACATAAGAATGATCTGGTAAAGCAGAAATAAGGTGGCTGTGAGTTCAAACTTACCAAACATTATAAGGAATAAAATGGTATTAACTCATAATATCAGCAGATTGCCTATATGCAAAAGTGCCACCTATTTATAACTTAATCACCTCAATATTTGATTGCAGAGTTTTCGCATTCATAGTAATATTTGTTTAATTTTTTTAAAAAACCTTTTCCTCTGAAACTATTTTTTAGCAACATAAATATATCATAACTATAGAATTTTCTTTGTTTTATAATGAGAATTAAGTGTGCATTAAGATTTTTAGTAGAGTTAAATTAAAAAAAAAAAAAAAAACCTTGAAAAGAGGCCTTAACTTTTTGTTGCATACAAGCAATATATATGTATATATATTTTGTCAAAGAAAACCATCAAACTATATCTCAGTGAACTTTTTCAGATTTGAATGAGGCTCTCACCATTATATCTTTACTAGCTTTCACTTTCTATTCATAAAAGCTTTGGTTTTACAAGCTAATTTTTAAAAATAATTTATAGCATCTACGAAAAAAAGTATTTGATAAGTCAAATTTCCCATCTCAGAGTCATATATAGAGTATTGTATTTCATAAAGTTATTCATGTAGTATATAATAATACCTAGTTTCTATACTTTGGCCAACTTGTTTTAAAAACCCATTACTTATTCACAAATCAAAAATAGGAAATTTGGAATATACTTGACTACTATTTTGAGTGGGTGATTTTTGGTACTTGTTCCTGATATACTTTATGAAAAATAATTTAAATAAATAAAAAAAAGGATTAATCCACTTAAAATAAAAATATACTACTTTGTATTGAGCATCAAACTTTTAAACATGAGCAGGACATGTTTTTCAAATGAAAAGTTTTCTTTCTTCATCAGATGCAAGTTGGCTCCTTTGCAGCTGGTGAAGAATGAAAGCTTTTTGTTCAAAATATGTGTCCTGCTATGCTCATGTTTAAAAGGTTGGTGTTCATACAAAGTAGTATATTTTTATTTTACTTAACACCAGTTTTTTTAGTGTTTATTTGTAATTAATCCACTTATAGAGTAAATAGTATATTTTATAGTAAATACTATATTTAAATAGTAAATACTATATTTAAATGCACATTATAGTAAATACTATATTTAAATGCACATTTTTATAATATATTTATTTAATTGGGATACAGGAATAAAATAGAATATGTATTTTCATGTTTGAATTTATAATTTCAAAAGAAAATCTTATTTGGGAAATGTACATTTTACAGATGATCTGCAAAATATGAAATCTTACTAAATTTAATGTATAGCAGCAAGTTAAGGCAGTAGCTTCCAAGTTTGCATGAAATTATTTTCTGGACATTGCTAAGTTTATAAGCACTTTAATATGCAAATAACTGAATAAAATGGGCATTTACAATCAGTGAAAAATCTTATTAAAAATAAAAAATTCTTTATTACCGTATGTTTCCAGACTGCAAGTGGTAGCTTTGAAATGTCAGAGGTAAATGAAATTCTTCCAAAAACTATTTCTGACTTTAAATTAAATAAAATTATGTTCACTAAAATATACATAAGTAAAATATTTTTCTATAATAAGATTTCAATATAATTTATCTTTTTGTACCATAAACTTTAAGTTTGGACAGTAATAGTTAATTTTTCCAGCTGAAAGTCAATAGTTTGTAACTATGTATTTCATCAATTGCATAAGTAAACATATTACAATGTAATTTTCTTTTTCTCTTTAGGATGCAATGAATTAAAAATAAACAAGATTTTTTACCCCCTTAAATATTATAACAGTACTGTAATTAATTTTTACTATTTTAATTTTTAAATGTTATTAAAAAAATAGTTTCCATCTCAATTTTTTATTATTTATTTCAGATTTCCCTCCTAAAATTATTTAACCTAAACACCTTAAACAACGGTGCAAATAATTTAAAACGATTATTAAAAATATAGAGAAAATATTCAGGAAAAAAAGCATTAAGTTATATCAAAAAATAATTGTAAAAAATCTAATAACCTAATTTGAGATCAGTATCTGCCACCTGCCAGCAGACGGAAATAAAAAAACACTCCCTGCCATATCAAAAGTGCACCAAACCTGCGATGAACAGCCTAAGCTATAACTCTCAAACAGAGCCAAGACCATAAATCACATGGTATATGCGGGGCCTCGGCTAGCAGACAAATTCCCTATGGAATGAGCGGTCTACTTGTTATATCAAGTCGTTGGTATGTAACATCTTTTTTTGTGGCACAGATGCCACGAAAAAATCTCTTCAGAAACTGTTTTAAATCAGTTTTATAATTTTTGGGGGGAGGAAGAGTCCTTTATTCTGTCCTTATGTATGGATGTCATGTAAAAACATTGTTAAATTGCATTCGATAGCAGTCAAAATGGATATTTTCATTGAAATATGGTACCCAAAAATTTCCCCCGATTACAATACTTCCTTTTTACTTCATACAAGGAAGTAAAAAACTATAGTATTTTCAAGCAGTTCTATTCCTTTACTGTTTGAAAAGCAATTCTAATATTTTAAGACACACTTCATACAAGCCTCACTTTAACCAATAAATAAAATGGATTCCAACGGATATATTTTTATAATACTCTCTTCACTGGCTGATGAAATGCTAAAGCAAACATGGTTTATGTCAAAGCATTTCTCTCACTGCCAGTTGTACTATATGAAGTATGCAATTTTTGTGCACTCGCATTTTGGAAAATTTTAACTTTTCATAAAAGAATTTCATTTGCTTTACAGTAATAAATAATAAAATGGACTAATATGTTCATAAATCTTATGTACTTATGGCACAGTTTTTAAATTGCTTGACATATGTAGGTTGCATGGTTTGTCTGCTAGTTATTTTAAACAGATCTTTAAAAGTTTTCTCATATATTTATTAGGAGGGAAGGGAAAAAACATATGTAAGTGGATCACTGCAATTAAATCTCCCATACTTCAAGGTTCAATTGCATTGACATTATGTTAAGAAGTTCAGAGAAATTTCTTACTTTGGATGAAGAAGCTGAAAAGGTTGGATTATGTACTTCATTAATGTGAATTAGGCATCCACTTCTTAAGTATTGGTAAAAAGAGACAGCTTCTACATATTCTTGTAATCCTAAAAAACATTGCAGAAAAAATATAATTTTTTTAACATACATAAATTTAGAATTTTAGTTACTTAGCAGATGGTGCATTAGAGATTCTTGCAGGGATATATTAATGATGCAGATTATGTGCAGAATTCTGCCCAAAAATTGTGATTGTTAAACATGTAAGATTAACAGATATATAGATAAATTATAACTTAATGTGACCATTCCAAAATTCTATGTCTAGCACAGCTCACAGAATGTACAAAAAGATCAGCATAAAGGAACATATAACAGACTATACAGAATACATATTCCACAGTTAAAAACATGATAAATATAAGTGCAGGAAATAATCTAATGGATTTCCAGAAGGGCATAATTATTAGTTACTAGGTCAGAGGAAGAGCATTTTTAAACATGTGAACTTGGTGGGCTGCTTTTGAGTTCCTGAAATCAGAATATATTACAAACAGTTTCAGATAAAGTTGGAAACTCTCAGTGTTATGAGTGTAGGGGGCTATGTGCTCTCTGAAGCAAGATGAGAATGTTGCTTATCTTATAAATGATAATAAATGCACAGTGGTCAAAAAGAAAATAAAAATACTGTAGATTACTAGGATACTTAGTTACATGTAATGTAAAGAATAACATTAACAGTAGAACACCAGTCTATCAGACAGACAGATTTTGCCTCTTTACAGAGGCAGGTAATTAATTCTCAATAGCTCTAATATCAATGCATGAAAGTAAAGTAGATATATCGTAATTGCACCAAATAGGGTTTAAAATAAAAAAGTTTTTTTTTTTTTTTTTTTTTTTTTTGAACAGGTTATCTTTATTTCACAACAGGTAAGAGGAAAAATAGTGCATTCTCTGATGATCAGAAATTTCATACTCCATAAAATAAATAGGTATTGGTAGTTACAGCTTGAGATAACAGAGAATCAGCAATGAGACATTTATGAAAGCCAATTACAGATCTGTAAAGGCAATATTCATTTATGTGGAACATTTTCAAAATAAAAAATGTATTCCAGCATTATTTAAAGGGATACCTATTATTTCAGGAATATGAAAGTGATTTTACCATCTTTCTTTGGCTACTAAAAATGTTATAAATAATAACAGCAAAGTCAAAGTTATGGATGCCTTTTAAATTACTCAAATGAATTACAAGTTCTCTAGATGAATAAATACGATAATATTAAAAATTAATAGCTATTTATACAGTTAAATGTAGTTTAAAATTAGTGTTGCTAACAAAAACACACCAAGCACTACATTTTATCAATATTAAAAATCAAAAACCAACCTTACCATTCCACAACAGGGAAAAGTAAAACAAAAAACTTACATTGACAATCATAAGCGAAGTAGTATTTTACAATTTGAAACAAATGTTCTGTCTTAATTTCATGAGGTAATTGTGGTATTATTTGTATCATAACCATATACTCTGGAGAAATTTCATATTCTCAGCAGTCCACAGGCTTATCAGTTTCAAACTACTTTCAATATCTGTAAATCTGTCCTACTGTCTTCATGACATGGAGAGCTATTCCCATTATTACGGAATTTGTCGTATTATTCTGTGCACATTAAAATAGATGCAGCATTATATACATGTGTGTGTGCATTAAGATGATTAAAAAAAAAGAACCTTCTAATAATTTTTTGTGCATTTATGCATACACAGAATCAATTATAAAACATAAACAAAAATTGATAAAATGATAATAAAAATCCTCACCAGGACTGAAAGCTCTGAGATACTGAAATACTTCACGTTTAGTCAATTCTAAAGCTATTCCATTGATAACATCAATAACAAGATATTTAAGTAGCTTTTCTGCTTCTCTTAAAATTTCGTCTTTATTTTCATCACTATAAAGCAAAAATTTAAAAGGAAAACAATATACTATGCTGTAGTTAGCACTGACTATTATTATGAGATAGTTTAGCATTTGTATTCATTGTTATAGTAATGAGATAATTTTAAAAGCAAACAAACAAGAGGAAAAAATATAAGATGACTAATGGAACTCTGTGACACATTGGCAGGAAATACTCTTATAAAAGTATGCATTTACTCCATTGAATATAAATACTTGTTTTAATTGTTTTTATAACACAAAATGGCAATTTTACTTCCTCTTACTAGTACTGAAAGAAACAAAATGTACTTTTTTTCCCTTACCGTATTTTTATATTAACTAGTTTCATACATTTTTCAAAATTTTATTATTGCAAAATGCATGAAATTTTTAATTATTATTTCATTTTAAATTATTTCATTAATTAAAAAAATTTCAAAAAATTATTTAATTTTTTATTAACAAACTCTAAATTCATAATTAATGCTATCACAAATCTCTTCTATCATTCACTACAAATTATTTTATTAACAGAAATAAAACAGAATTTAATAAAAGCATATTTAAAAGTAGATCGTTGTTAAAATGAGAAATCTGTAAATTAAGTTTGCTTTACTGCTTACTGAATTAATAATTTTACACATTTTATGAATGCAGAAGGAACTCAGTATGAAAAAAAATCTCTGGCCATTTTAAAATGAGAATTCACATATGATAAAAAAATAATGTATGAAAATCACAGCCAGAAAAACAGATAAAAAATAAAACATTTTTGGCACTTCCTATTCATTGAATAAAATATACCTAAAACTATGTGAAATAAGTGAATGGTTTGGTAAATGGAATCAGAACACAAACAAAACAGAAAATAAAAGTATATTACGCTTTAAGCGTTCAAAATAATCACCATCCATGACAATTCACTTCTGAAAAAGTTCATAAAGCTTCTGAAAACTATTTGGGAATAGATTACAGAAGTGCTGTCACACATAACTGCAAATTGTATGTCTAATATGACTTTGTGGATGAGGGGGGTTGAAGTCCATAGAAACCATATAAAGAGAACATGGTGAATGATTGAGAAGAGGTTATGCCCCACTGAGTCAAAAACAGGCATCCTTGGATCGGATATAATATGCAGGCACAATATAAAACATTTCAAAACTTGTAGAATATGGTTTGACTAACAAGAGGTAGGAATGATGAATGTCATTCCATATGTTATTCCTTCTATTCCAAATTGAACTGGAAGCATCTGGTCCCATTTCCTATGATGATGGCTCACAGAAAGGATGTGATAATGAAATCTCCAGGCTTTCATTTATTTTGCTTCTGTCTCGTCTGTAAGATATAGGAGAAAAAGGTCTTCCATCTGCTTAGATCTTTATGGATAATGGTTAATGATTCATATTGTGTCCTTGCTAATGCACACTTCCTCTTCTATCAGTTGTCAGCTCAAGTTACACTTTTTTCACATCTGTAGTTTAGCTTAGATGCTATATGATAATGAAAAAAAGTATAAATGATTCTCACCATCTCACATCTAGATGTATAAGAAGCAAAAATTAATATATCAACTAAGGTTAGGTTAGGTTATTCAATTATGGCAAAGCACACGAGGGCTATCTGCCTAAGGGGAGGGATGCCTTCGTGGAGGACTTTCTAAGGGAAACTGGCTCGTATACACGTTACACATGGGGAAAACCACGAAAACGCCCATGCAGCCAGCCCGTTCACGGGATTCGAACCTCGGACCGAACTACCAGTGTTCAGCGTCTTTACCGCTCGGCCGCTGGTGGGCCGATATATATCAACTAAGAAATCAAAAGTTAATAACCTTTTTAAAAAACAGTGCTAGACTGATTATGATTACAAATCAGGTTTTAATGAAAGTTTCCCACCACTGCAAATATCGTCTACGCAAACAGTTCATGTTGGTATTATTAATCATATTCTGTCAGCCCATTTTTGGCATTTAAAAGAAAGAGACTTCCTTTAGAATACTGTGTTGTGAAATTTGTAAAAAAAAAAAAAAAAAATACTGTTATCATTAAGTACAAGGTCTCTGAAATAGAACTATCACACTACCAGACTAGAACCATCATTTGCTTCCAGTTCTGTTACAAAATGTCACCTACAGAATGTTAGATTCTTTAACCAATTCATGTGCACAGCTTAATGCTGTATCATATGACAACATGAAAGTTTGGTACCAAAAGTTCAAAAACCATGGACTATGACATTCAATAAGCAGAGCACTTTGGCGGCCTACTAATGTTGATGAGGCCCGCCTGTAAGAACTTGTAGAAGATCAGTATGCAACCACTTGATAGCTTGCTAAGGAGTTAACGTTAATGCTGTGTCCATTAGTTGCATTATGCATCACATAAGCTTGACATACAAGTTCAATCAACGGATGCCACATGAGCTGACTCAAGCAGATGACAGACATGTTCAGGCCTGCACTAATCTGCTTGGATATCAATTCAAGGACAAAATTCTGGACTGGTTGATCACTTGTGATGAAAAGCGGATTTACTTCAACAACACAGGCTGAAAAGGAGGTTAGTCTGCACCCAGTGAGCTCGTCAGCAGCAAGTCTATCTAACACTGAGGTAAATGGCTGTCTTGGTAAATTGGCGAGATGTTACCAAGCTCGGGGACCAATTTTTGTTGTCAAATTTGTGAGAAATTGCCAAAAGTCGCCAAGCTTGGCGGAATTTCAGTTCAGCCTCCGTATAACTAATTAATACCCTAATTGATCCTTATATGTAACTGTAAGCATATACGCTTTTCAGTGATTTCAAGAAATGGAAGGCACTAGAGATTTCTCGAGAGCCAGGGTAAAACTATATAAGCCTAGAGAGATATCAGATCTCAGTTTTTCAGTTTAAAGTTGACTTCAGAGTATTGGGATATTTCGATGTTAGCTTCTCTCTTCAGACGCACTTTGCACTGCTTGTGTTTAATGTTCTTAGTCCGAAATGTAATTACTGGCTGTATTCTGTGATACTGAGAAGAACTATGCGAGTATTTTTGCAGAAAGTTACAGAACTATAAAGTCCTTCTGTTATTATTAAATTTAAGTTAGTAGATGACGCTGCTATTAGGAATGTAGATTTATCAAGTCAATCTCGTGACTACTTGTACTTTGGAGTTGAGAGTAGATATTATTTTTTAGCATTAATTAAACTTTAGTTCTTATTACTTTGAGTTCAAGCCCAAGTGGAGGCTTTGCTGTACGCTCCGAGATAAGAGCCGACTGTGTTAAATCTTACTTAATAAAAAGAAATAAAGAGTAATTAACCCTTCTTGGGTTAATTATTATTATTGAATCTTACGTCTCTATTCATGCACTCAAGCGATTATTTGCTTATTGTGCAAAAGGTTCCTCACATTCAGCTGTTAGGTAAAAGGGTGGAACCCCACAAATTAACCAAATGTTAAAATTTGGAGCCTGCCTTCTACACAGCAGTGAACAGTATATTATTTTCAGAGTTATGGGTTTTTACCATAAAAAAAAAGTGTGCAAATTAGCACAAATATGGTCTATTCAGTATGGCAGACTGGATTCTTCAAGAAGTTCGTATTCAACGTGTTCTGAAGAGCTTCAAGTAAAATCAAAATGCCTAACAAAATTGTAGAAATTGCCAACTTTCATGATTTAATGGTAACTAATTTTCATCATCAATAAGATAATACATAAGTACCCTAATTTGCACAAAAAAAGAAGCCCCAGACAAATTGTTGAAAAAGATGAATTTATTTTCAAGAAGAAAAAGTAATTCTAAGGTGAACTTTTCTACAGTATTGGATTTTCAGCAGTTTTGAGGAAAAAGTACGATGCATTTCCTTTTACAAGTCCAAGCAGAAATGCAAAACACTTATAGCAATAATGGACTAACATATAAATATGAGAAGCATCATATATTGAAGATTGCTGGAAAGGACACGAATCTAAGAAATTAGAAGCTGCAAGTTTCCAACATCTTACAGTAAATTACAAGACTAATTTCAAGATGCTGGATAGTAGTACTTAGAAACAAAAAAATTATGAATTGAGAAAACTGTGAATTGAATGAATTAAGAAAACTGTGAAACAGAAAAATAAACATCAGTGGAAAATTGAGCATTAACAAATGGCTGCATAGTAAGTTGAATTTATTTCAAGAAGACGCAAAGAAAACAATTACTTGTTCATATTGTATTAGTAACAAAGTTTTGGCCACAAGAAATGCAGTGAAGTGGAATCACAGAACATGTTTAAAAAAACTGTACACAAAATTATAGGTCATAATTAAACAAACTGAAAATTCAACTTATTTTGTTATTTTTAAATCACTAAATATACTGAAAATTTTCAAATGATGTGAACTGAAATTCAATGATATTAAAATTCATTTTGGAACAAGCTTCTGAACAATGCAAATTGAAGCTAGTTTCATCTCTCAAATACATAGGCCTCTACATACTGTAATATGAAAGTTTTCAGAATTTACTGTGAAACATTAACTCTGTTTTAAAGATCTGGAAACAGGCTATTATGTCATAAATACAGAGAGAACTAGGTATAGAAAAGTGAAATAATTCCTCTTTCACTAAGCATAATCATTCTGAAAATCTTAGGATTAGATTTGTTTTTACATCCTAGCCAATAATATTTTAAATTGAAGTATAATTTGAATATTCTGATTTTTACATTTATATAACAGCCATTAAAAGTAGGTACAGTATACATATGGAATAATATTTCATATGCATTCTTAAAAATTATCTATTTTTTATTTAAATTAATATACTTGTCCATACTCACAGCAAAATATGTAGAACATCTTTTAGAGAAAATAGCCAGCTACATTAAAACTAGTACAAATTTGTTTATAAGGCATGCAACAAAACCCAACCCACCTGGAAACTCGATGCAATAAGAAAATAATTCTCTTGCTTTCAATTGTTAAATCTCTACTTTTCTTTATCAGCCTTTCATATTTATCATATTTAGCATCTAATTCAGTCTGATAAGAATGGAACAATTTGACAATATGCGAAGCATCTTCTGGAACAGTGTTACTTGCTTCATCATCTTTATTATAATTTTTACGTTTCCTCTGGCCCTGACCTGGAAGTAAAAAATTATTGGAAGCATATAAAATTTCGGTACTCTTCTATTATTGCGACTGGATTCAGAAATGATGTATGTACCTGTGTCTAAACACACACATATATGTACTTATTGCTATACATGCATATATGAACACATACATCCATACATTTCTGAATTTGGTCCTGATAACAGAAGAAAACCGAAAATTATTTCTAAATAATACACATTTTAAGTCTGTGTCGTTTATAATTACAATTATTTTACATAAACACTCCATTAATTTTGCAATAAAATAAAAATTTTAAATTTAACTCAATCTAAAAAAAATTAATCTGAAATTCAAGTAATGATGTTAAAAGTTTCATTCACTAAATTACATAAATTATCTAAAAAGTATGAATTACTTATGAGTTCATATATTTCAGAAGTCTATAGAAGAGAACAAAAAATAAAAATTAGCTGATAAATGTTTTGTTACAGGAGAAGCAGGAAATAAATCAATTTTATTGTAGACAACTATTTAGTAAAAGTTTACAATTGGGTGCCCCTTGTTTTTTGGCGATTCTGTTTTGATGCCAAGATCGGCGCCAATAAGACACAATTTCAAGATGGCCGCTACACAAAACCAAAACAAGAAGTCAAAGAATTTCACAAACTCCGTGTCCATGTACACATCGACCTATTTTCACTTAAAAAAAACATCAGCGAATTGCACAAACTTAGTCATTGCACATTTTGACTTTGCCATGTGCACATCGAATAATTTTCAATTAAATAAATCAAGAAGCTAAAACCATGTTTAAACTCTCATGGTAAACAGAAATGGGGTTTCATCGCCAAAACTGAACAAAATTTTTCGCCAAAAAACAAGAGGCACCCAATTCTACACTAGAGCCCCATTCATTAATTAATATGTATTTTAGTAGTTTAAGTATTTTAGGAGTTTTTAAAATTAATTATTGTATGTTAAGAAACTGGCTCTTTAAAAAACTCCTTAGTTCCTTATTTGTAAATTTTCTATTTTCAAAAGTTAAATAATTTTCTTCCACCTAAATTTTCATCATATTAGTACAGTATAAAACATTATCAAGACTTTTTAAAAGGGCATAAATATATAATTATCTCAAAATATTTTTAAACCATACTGTAATCATAACATGAACAAATTTGAAGTTCTTATATATAACCAAACATACCTCTCCGACCACGATTATTCATTTCAGACACTCACATATAAACTCGTTGCTAGTGGCTTTGGTTACTTGTACGTTTTTAGCATAAACGAGTAGAAAAAACGCTAGCACTTCTTTTCATCAGCGCAAAGATCTTACGAAATATTTTTAAAAATTTTCGGTTGTGTTTACGATACGAAGGGTTGTCGGACGGT